>PVKU01003135.1:178501-192320 GCA_004027475.1 Anoura caudifer
AAAAAAAAAAAAAAAAAAAAAAAAAAATTAAGCTTCTATTATCACTGCAAACAATGAACATGCATGACTGTTTTACATAGTAAGCATGCAATAAATACTTCCTAAATTAATGAACAAGTATTCCCTGATGATGTCCAGTAGTTTTTAAAAAAATCCTGAAAAGGGGTGGGGCATAGTGTTGTATCTGTTTAATTTTACTTGATGAGTTTCTAAGACACCACTAATCCAGTGCTTTCAGATGGCAATCCTGACCTTGACTAGAGCCTTACCAATCAAATGACTTACTGTTGTAATACAGACACTCTTTCAAAGGTAGGCTATCATGACCGACACTGAAAGAAACTTTTTTTTTAATTTAAGACAAACCACCAAGAATCTTTTTTAGCTAGTTATTGTCATTTTTTTTACTAGTATAAACTGAAATTCTGTACCAACAATCCATCCTATAAATTATCAAACAGATGATGCAGTGTTATAGTCTTTAAACTTTTTTTCCTATTTTAATGAAGGGAAAGAAGAACGCCCACTGTCATTTATGGAGGGCCTTATTTAAGGAATAAGAATACAGAGATCGAACAGATTCATACTTCTGGCCACAAGAAGGTTCGTCAGAAAATAAAAAACCCAATATTTTCTCCTGTGGTATTTCTCCCATCTTAAGAGTTTTCTAGTTCCAAATCCAACTGAAAATCATCCTCACTTCCCTTCTTCTCCCCTGCTGCCTTGACTGATAACTAATTCTGACCATATCTTTACTCAGCATCTGCTTAACATTAACGTATACACTTGATACTGTATTTACGACCATTCTTTCACATAGTGCACTGGAACTGCACCAGGATTACAGCTCAGGTAAAAATCCATGTCACTAAACATGGCAAGAACTCGGTAAATGGTCAATAGCAGTTTGATGGGGTCGGAGTAGGAATAAAACTCCATCAGTCCACTCCCAGTAAGAGCAAATGCCAGTGCAGCCGGGTGGCTGGCTGGACACTAAACAACAGTGACCACCTAACAAAGGACTAAAGGAATGAAATAGGCATCTAGCATTCTGTATTAAATGTACATATAAAAAATATCCTAGAATCTATGGGAATTCAATTTACAGATAAAATAGGATGCAATAAAAAAATCAAAGGACTTAAGTAAAAAAAATTAATATATTTAAGGGCAGAGTTGGCAGAAATGATAATGTGCATTAATGTTTTACAAATCAACCCCAGTGGGAAAGAACTGTCACAATCCTATAACAAGTATTGGTGAAAATGTGGAATAATTAGTTTGTTCATGGTGGGAATATTGGTGGAACAGCTGCTTTGGAAAAACGTCTGGCAGTTGCTCTAAAGACTGGAATTACCATGCAACTCAGCAATTCCCCTCCTAGGTATATACCCAAAGGAACAGAAAATATATGTCCACACAAATGTTGATAGCAGCATTATTCTTAATCACCAAAAAAGTCCACTGATGAATGAATAAACCTACATATACCTTGTCCAGCCTCTTCAATTTATTCTACTCTACAGATGCAGTCACACATGTAGGTAGACATACATACTAATGCTATCTATCATGGCCATTTGCAATAGGGGCTGGAAACCCCCCAAGGTTACCATTTATTACCATTAAATAAATCACACTTCAGCCACACAATGCAATACCACTCAGGCATTAAAAAGAGGAAGGACTGGTATGGTGCAGTGTGTTGGGCATCATCCTGGCAAACTGAAGGGTCACCAGTTCAATTTCCGGTCAGGGCACATACCTAGGTTGTGGGCCAAGTCTCCAGTTAGGAGCATGCCTCTAACTAAATAAAATGTTTTTCTTAAAAAAAAAAAAAAAAAAAAAAAAAAAGGACTGTTCTTGCTTATATGGCACAATTTGTAGCAACTCAGATAGACAAAGAAAACTTAAGGGAAAGAAAATATTAGGGGGGAGGGAAACTAACTACATCTATACATCTCCTTTGCAAACAGCCTACTCTAAAAATGTGCACACGTTGCTGTTTAAGTTAGAAAAAACAATGAATGAGAGAAAACAAGTTGGCAAGAATGGGACCAGGTTGCTGTTTGCTGAGGATGAGGCCTCAAGTCTTCCCTAAGCCCAATAAAAAAGTAAAACACACACTACACCCATAGTCACGTAATTTTGTCTTGAATATCACATCAAAACAGACTGATTTAGCTGTTGGGTTTCTTTGTTGTTATTTTGGCTAGGACACCTGAAGAAATCTCAGGGAAAGTTGGCTCCCTCACTTTACCCTCATGTGGTCTTACAGAGACTGCACCCTTCCATTTATCTGGGTCTGTAAGCCAAATAATAGCATTTTAATTGTATGTAATGCACCACTCTTTCCTCAATATTCTGCTTGTGATATTTTCTGAAGTTAATTCATTGGTCACTGCCTCAGGAAAGCCAGCCATGTTGCATTTTTCCCAGGGAAGTACAAAGAATATTTACTCCAATGACTTTGCTGTCAAAAATGTCCCTCATCAACAGGATGCTGTCTAAACAAGCTTGAAAACATGTACACTTAAAACCATATATACTTTTTCATGGTTTTGGATTATAAAACCATATCTACTTTGGCCTAAGTGAGGCCCTAGACAGTGTGGCTTGGTTGGACATCAGCCTGCAGAGCAAAGGGCTGCAAGTTTGATTTCCCATCAAGGGCACAGGCCTGGGTTGCAGGCGGACCCCATACAAGGCATGTACAAGAGGCAACAGACTGATGTTTCTCTCTCATATCTATGTTTCTCTCCCTCTGTCCCTCCACTCTCCCCCTCTAAAGATAAATAAAATCTTTTTTTAAAAAAAGGCAAAAGAGCCCTGGCTCAGTGGATTGAGCTCCAGCCTGCAAACCAAATGCTCTCCGGTTTGATTCCCAGTCAGGGCAATTGCCTGGGTTACAGAACAGGTCCCCAGTCGGGGACCCACACATCAATGAGGCAACCACACATCAATGTTTCTCTCCCTCTCATTCTCCCTCCCTTCCTCTCTATCTAAAAACAAAATAAATAAAATCTTTTTTAAAAAAGGCAAAGGAGGCAGTTTTGCCTATACTAATATAAAACAGTCTGCTAAGAAATAATGTAAAGAAAAAACAATGTGCAAAACAAGATGTTGCATGTTACTGTGCCTGGGTACAGTAGAGAATGTCCATGTGTATGCACTCAGCTATTTCTGGAATGACTCACAAGAAACTAGGAACATACATTGCCTCTGGGGAAGAACACCGGGTGGCTAAGACCAATTTTTCACTACATGCTGCTACGTACCTTTAAATTAAGAATTCTAAACCACGTCAATGCATTATTTGCCCTAAAATTAAATGCTATTAAACAAAGTTCCTTTAAAGAGGCATAAATAACAAAGGCATAATAAGGTCTGTGTGGGTCCTCCACCCGCAGCCCCCCACAGCAGGGCCACTTCCACGGAGTACACACGATGGTAGGACCTGGTCTTATCCTCAGCCAGCTGGCTTCACCTCCCACAGTAGCATACTCGAGTTACCATGGCCCTGGCAGGTGCCAGCAAGGGACAGAGACTTAAGGTAAACACTTCCTCCTTCCCCCCCTCAGTTCCCTAGAGCCACCATCAACGCTGAGAAACCTTCCACTCCACTCTGGGCTTTTTTTTTTTAAAGGACCATAAACTGTTCCTCAATCTAAAAAATGATTTCTATGACATTTCTGTGTTTGTCTGAACACTTTCGAAATTAATGTTCTGACCACTCCAGCTCACCTGGTGCATCTACGGTGGCTAAGGGCTAGAAACAGTTTATAAAAATCCCAGACATGCCAAGGTTTACACATAACGCACCAAACAGAATGCAAATTCCCGTAAAACTGTAGACGGCTGTGCTGTTTACAAAGCGTTTCACATACATCATCGCATTTGATGCCTTCTCAAGCTTCAGTGTCAACCCCGGCAAACCCAACAGCTGCCAAACTCGATTTATATCATTCAAGAATTGTAGAATCAGCACTAACAATAAAACAGCTACCAATGGGCTGCTTTTCCACCTACTGTGTCTGGCTGAGATTTCTCAAAAGTGACAACTCTGGGCATTCAGCAAGCTGACCAGGTTCAGATACCATACACGCGACATGTTGTGTCTTGCGGCCCCGGAGGAGGACCGCGTGCAAGCGCTGGGGAGGGGGCGGTGCACAGAGCACCGGGGCGGGGAGATGACTGTTGCCCCGCCGAGGCACGCCGCCCCAGGCGGGACTCCATTTCCTATCCAGCGGCGAAGGTTTGGCAAACGCCACACAAACAGCTCCCATGCGGGCGTGTTCCACGCGCTCGGGGAATCCTCTGGGGTGACTCCCAGGTTCAGGCTCCTGGAAGGGTCAACCCAGCACGCATCCCCAGGACATAGTATCTACCTGAACTTACAAAAATCCTAAAGTGCCGAGCTGATGACTGCCATTTAGAAAGGTGACCCTCGGCCCACCTTGCTAGGGTAGGAGGGAGCCAAAAGGATAAAGTTACAGCTCGCCACAAACGCATATGGCAACTAGGGGTAGGGGGGCGCTCCGCCGGAGTCAGGCTCCTGAAGGGGGGTGTGGCGAGCTGGGGCTTTTACAGGGGTGGGGTAGGTAAAGGCGTCTCGACTGCAGGGGACGGAGGGGAAGGGAGGGCTGGGGTCCCCGCACAGGGTGCGGCGTGTCTCAGGCGTCCCGCCACGCGTTAGTCCGCCGGCTCACCGGTGATGTCCAGGTACAGGTCGCCCTGCTGGTCCAGGCGATGCAGTTCCTGCGACGTGGAGCTGCGGCTCTTCTTCGCTCCCAGCGAGGAGGAAGAGCCGCGCCGCGAGCAGGGGGGCGCGGCGGCCCAGCTCCCCCGCCACTCGTTCTTCCGCTTCATGGAGGCGGCCGCGGCCCGTCAGGGGGCCACAACCATGGCCCCGCGCACCCGCCGAGGCTCCCGCCAGCCACGCGCGCGGGCGCTCGCAGCAGCGGTCGCGGAGAGGCGCTGCGTAGACGGCGGGAGCCGGCCGATCCCGGCGGGAGGCGACCGCGCAGGAGCCGGGGGAGGGGCAGGGCCCACGGCGCCAGCCCCGCTCCCTTCGCCAGCTGCCGCTTGACCCGCGCAGCAGCCCAGGCTACAGCGCCTCCTGCCGCGGCCGGCGCCCCCCAGCCCGCCCCCAAATGCCCGCAGCTCGCTGGCGCGGAGGAGGCGACGGTGCTGCGGCGGTCGGCTAGGGCTGCCTCGGGTGACCGCGCGCGCCCACCGCAGACACTGCTGCGGTGGCGCCAGAGTAAAGCGGTCCGCGGCACCCGGGACCCCAGGAGGGCTGTTCCGTGGAGCTTCATTCACAAAAAAGGGCCCACAACCCTCCTCGGGGCCCGCAGACAGAGGTCTTTCATTGGTGAGTGGGGCGTGACGTCACGGATACGGGGCCTTTCTACAGGCAGGTACCCGGTGACGCCATAAAGAAAAGTCTGGGTGGTTCAGCCAATCAAAGATAGAAGTGTGCGGGCGACACTCTGCCAGCGCCTCAACTTTACTGTTTCTTCTGTTTCTCGAGCTCAAAGACCCCAGTTCCTACTTAGTTTCCAAGGATTTACAACCTCGTCCTTGTAACTCCAGTTCTTTGGCATGTGTAGTATTTAAAGGAGTTTTTGGTTTTTCTTGTAATCGCGCCAATTGGAAGAGGACTTTTGTCATGGCTCCTGGCTTGGACTGATTAAATTGTGCGCCTCTTTATAGACTTAAGGTAGATTTGGTTTTAGAACTTAACGAGCTGTTTGAGTCAGCTTTTGATGACTTGTGCGTAGCGCTCCAAAGAACCGGCACGGGCTCCTTAAGGAGTGGCTAAAACTACGGTGGACACAGAATATAGAGCAATTGTTTGCATCTCGTAGTTCCTCATCTCGGAATCCAGTACCGGCATCGGCTCAGTAATTTATAGGCCAATTACTAATGTTTTTCTTACCTAAGGTGTCTACAGGTCAAGTTATGGAAGTATTGAAGCAAGTGGTGAATTTAATTCTTGAACCTTTTATCTTGCAAATTGAAGTCATATCCCTTTGTTTTTCTACTGGGTTAAAATAACGCTAGAACTTTCTGGAACTTAACCAACATTTAGCAGGACCTTTAAACAAATTTCCATGGTAGCTTCTAAAAGGGTGAGAAGATTGGAGGACAGTCTTTACATTTCTTAGCTCAAAATTCTACGTCTTGCAAACTACCGGTATTCCTAGTTTTTCGCCAACATTTTCACGTTTTATCCTGCGGTTCCGCAATTACAGCCAGCTTCTAGAAGATTAAGTTGAATTCAGTTAGTCCTCCAGGAAGCCTCTCAGAAATGCAAATTTTGATGGATTGCCTCCCGGATGGGGTCTTTCACTTCTATTGTTGAAGGCCTTTATCTAAAGCACTGCTAATTAAGGAGGAAAGGGGGCTGGGAGTTGAGGGTTCAGTGTGACTGTCTCAGTGGAACAATCTGAAAGTAGAGCTCAGCCACTTTAGACCAGAAACTTAGTAATCATGTCCATTCTTCCCTTATTTCCCATAAGGAAATCGGTGAAAGCCTGAAATTAAAGATGGTCTACGTTTTTGTCTGTAGGGGCAGCAAAGAAGCTACAGACTTAAACGCTGTGATACATAGTGCAAATGACTTCAGAAAGCAGAAACCTGTGGGTCCCAGATCCATCCTCTGTTTTAATTGAGAAGAGGAGACCTTTGACCCTGGCTTAGGAGCTCAGCAGTAGAAATGCCACCCTTTCCAAACTATCCGGAATTTCACGAGAATAGGTCTTTTGTTGTTGTTTTGTTTATTGAGGTATAATTGGCTATAACATAGTTGTTTCAGGTGTACAATGTAATGATTTGAAATTTGTAAATATTTCGAAATTATCACCACAGTATGTCCAGTTAACATCTCAGTAGATCTTGTTTTGAATAAATATTATATGGGAGCTGTCCCCTTGGCTCTCTAGAATGAAATTCAAGTACTGGATGACACTCTTTATTTATTTGAGAGTGACTTACATAAATGGCAAACCAAAGCGAAAGTGCCAAGAAGTTAACTTAATTTCTTTTTTCTCATCTTCAAATACAGTGTTTGGGCTAGAAATTCTACAAAGTGTATGTTTCAATTTAAAAAATGTCATAGATACAGACTATACTGTTTAAGCATTATTACATTTTACAAATATATTTTATTAAAGGTTCTGTTAGTATAACATCATTAAGAGAAAAAGTGTATGATTACACTTTATAATTATGCAGAAATATCTTCCATTCTTGGGGAAAGAAAGTCTATGCTAAGTGTGCATGTGAAAGTTTTAAACCCTATTCATAGTTTGTTCTGAGGTCATGTTTAGATAATGGCTAAAAGTGCTGTTTCTTACAGATACTTGTTTTGTTGTCGCACTTCCCTTGAACAATTTGAATCTTCCCCCACTTCAAAAAAGGTGACCTCTGGGCTCTTAGAATTTGGCCACAGGAAACGTAGTTTGCTTAGTTGGTTGGTGAATCTGTTGTTTATTGTTTGACCATTAATCACAGAATTTTAGAGCTTGGAAGAGCCTTGACATTATTTGGTCCAAGTCTGTCCTTTCACAGTGAGGGCCTGGGACCCACACCAGTGGCAGTGGCAGGGCTGGGGGGAGGACCTAAACCCTGCAGGACTCTAAGTTGTTTTTCTCTGAGCTGTCTGAACTCAGAGAACAGATGCTCTGGTTGTGATCCTCAACTTGTGGGCATAACAGGAAAAGCAACAAAAGGAGGGGAGGAGTTCTAGGTAAAATTCGCCCAGAGGGAAAACAGTTACAGAGCATTTTCTTAAGTGTGTATTTCAGATGAATCATTCTGAAAATTTTAAATCTTACACTGAAATTTGGAGAAACTGGTTGATACATACATGATGCTAAAGTTCTAATGAAAATACAAGTTTTAGAATCAGTGGATTACAGCTTTATATGAAGATAATTTGTTTAAGGTTAAAATTTAATTAAAAACTAGAGGGCTTACGTGTAGGCATATGGAAAAATGGACACACACTAAAATCTTTACTAGCATTCTATTTCTTTGAGAAAAATTGGTTGTGTTTCATTGGATATTCTGGCAAACTCAGCATTAATTTGAAATCCTGTGTTCTTGACCTTGAGACTGAAAATCTCAGAATTGTGAAAAGGGTTAAAAATGGATATTTATTGAGCTCCCATCAGAGGCTTCACACAAATGCCGGTAGGTATTTTTGTTGTCGTTGTGGGAACTGAATCCCTCATGTACTGGTTACAGGTCAGGTCCTTATCCCAGGTCCTGCCGAGTTTGGTTTGAAAACCCATGCTCTTCTTAGGGCCTACACCATTCTTCACAGGTGGAGAACAGAGTTTAAAGGGATCTTTTCTTGCAGATGGGTTTTTGAAATTGAATAACCTCTATAGTTGAGTAAATGTCTTAAGTTTTTTGTTAATTATTTGGACCTCAGACCAAACTCTGTAACTGAGGATTTTTAAAACAATACTCCTGATATTAATTTGTGTTTTTTTGTTATATACATTTGGTCCCACACAAAACACAAAATAATAATAATGGAATGTTGGGGAAAGGGAGTGAGCATTCTGGTTGTGTGGAGTCTTGTGATCAGAGAACCGCTGAGAATGCTTCCACCCCAAGGCCAGAGAGACCTGTGGCTAGGGAACTGAATAAGCAGCATAGAACTCTGTCTTTCATTTACTTCTTGAAAAATGCTGGCATGCACTTAACATACTGTCAGATACTCAGTATGTCAGTGGAGTAGAACGTAGTAATCTGGGGGAAATGGAAAAAGATAAATGAAGATCAGCACAGTCATGGTCTCTTTGGCTAAATGCTTCTACCAAGAGTGAGGGGGTGTTTGTGCTCAACCTGCTGGTTAGCTTCAGAAATCTCGGGCTTCCTTTATATCAGCTTTTTACCTCAAAGATTCTTGGTGATTTTTTCCCCCAAGTTCTTGAGTAAAGAAATTTTCTTTCTCTTTGGTTTTATCCCAAATGACCAAAATAATGTCTCAACATGTTACCATATTTTTTAAAATTTTCTTTATTTATTTTAGAGAGAGGAAGGGGGGTGGAGAGAGAGAGAAACATCAATTTGTTTATCCACTTATTCATGCATTCATTGGTTGATCTTGTATGTACCCTGACCAGAGATGGAACCACAACCTTGGCGCTCTAACCAATTGAGTTACTCGGCCAGGGCTGTCACTATATTTTTAATTTTTAAATAAAAAAAAAACAGAGGTGCCCTGACTGGTGTGGCTCAGCTGATAGGGCATCATCCCACAAAGCAAAAGGTGGCAGGTTCGATTCTCAGTCAGGGCACATGCCTGGGTTGCAGGCCTGGGCCTGGTTGAGGCACGTGCGAGAGGCAGCCCATCAATGTTTCTCTTCTCTTTCTCTCTCCCTTTCCCTCTCTCTAAAAATAAACAAAATCTTTTCAAAAACTTTGTTTAAAACAGATGTGTATATACATATGAAACTTCACCCTCACACACCAATCCTACCCTCATAGATAACCACCTTTAACAGTCTACATTTAGATAAAAAGACAGCTTTTTTAAAAAAAATAATTGGTTCATACTGTGCATGTTTTCTGTGAACTGATTTTTTCACTTAATGCACAATCTTGAAAATTTCCCTTGTCAGCCCTTGTGGCCAACTTCATTCACTCTAATGGCTGTATAGGTTTATCTTTTTGTTTTCCATAATTTGTTTTCCTAAAGATGGACACTGAGGTTTAGGGGGCAGGGGGGCTGCTATTACAAACAAGGCTGCAATGAATGTCCTAACAGGTGTATATCCACAGGAGATGGAGTTGCTGGATCAAAGGGAATCCACTTTTTAAATTTTGATAAAACTAACACTATTTGTTGGTACCTGTTTCCCCACACTCTTGAAATCATTGATATATAATCAGTACTTTAAAGGTTGAGAACAAAAATGGTATCTCACTCTTTTCATTGCATTTCCCTGATCACTAGTGGAGCTGAGCATACTGTAAAGTGAACATTAGATGTTCGAAGAATGTTTTCTCAGAATTTCTTATTCATGTTATTTGCTCATTTTTTGTTTTCATTTTTCCCTTAGATAGGTAGTAGCTGTTTATATATTATGGATACCAGCAGTCTTTCAACTTTTGCTGATATTCCCTATCTACATATTCTTTGTCATATTACTCCATGCATGTTGCTACAAAACTTTTAATGTCAAATCAATTTTACCAATGTTTTTTTAAGGAGTCTAAGTGTTGGATCTTATTTTTCCCATCCTCGTATTTTAAAAGTATTCTTTATTTGCTTCTCTTTCTTTTAGAGATATTATATTTAGCTCTTTAATTCAGCTGGAATTTATTTGGAGGACATAGAATCTATTTTTTCCCAACACTTTTTAATTACATAGCCCATCTTTTCCCCATTAGTTTGAAATGCTATTATTTTGTACATACAGTTCTCACACATACTGTGGCCTGATTCCAGTCTATATCTATAGTGACGTTTTTTGTCTATGTCCATGCACACTATTTAGAGGATAGTAGCTTTATAGTGTGGTTTGGTGTCCAATGGGATAAGCTCCGCCTTACTGTTTTTCTTCTCCAAAGATACTTTTTTTTTTAAGGAGAAGGTTTGTTACTTTTATGTACAAAAGGCAGAACAGCACACACTTAGGTAGCCTGGTGACCAGTTCTTTAGCCTTGGCAGTGAGAACCACTGACTTTGGACCTAGGATGTTACCCCCCAGTGATGGCAGATCTCACCATATCTGTCATTGTAATTGGTCCAAATGGCTTCCACCAGCTTAGCCAGAGCTGCTTTGTCTTCTGAGTTAACCTGTGTGAAGGCAGTGGTGGTGCAGGTCTTTCTGTGGCCTAGACACCCCAGTCTGGAGAGAACCCCAGCAGAGAACCCCATCTTATGGCACAGTGCAAGCAGGAAAACAATGGCACAGTGCAAGCAGGAAAACAACAAGCTTGATGGATCCACATAGTGTGAAATCACTACCAGCTGGGCCTTCTTGTTCTCCACCAGGATGGTTGATGGTGTTAATCCCTGCTCGAAGGACAGGTGGACTCTTGGTGGGGACATCCCCTTTGCTGGCAGCTTTTTTCTCAGCCTGGGCCAACAACCTCTGCTTCTTCTCTTGCTTTGTCTTTGGTCTGTACTTGTGGGCCAGCTTAAGCAGCTGAGTAACTGGTGGTCCAAGGCCTAGGTCAATTGGTCAATGGCAGGAGGCACTTTCAGATGCTTATAGAGAATAACTCTGCCACTGCAGCCGAATGTAGCGGGGCCATGTGTCACAGTAGGTGAGGTCCCGTTTGCGCTGCATGTCCTGTCCAGTGCCCAAATTCTTGGGCCTTTCCTCAAATGGAATTTGCCACCTTCTTGGCCTCCTGCTTCTTCATGACAGTGGGGGCTGGCACCATCTTCTTCCCCTAGCCTTCTTTCTTTTGGCATCTTGCATAGCAGGAGCAGAGAGAAAGCCAAAGTTTTTATATATATATTTTTATTTTCTAACCTTCATCCAAGGATATGTTCATTGATTTTTTTTTTAGAGAGAGAGAGAAACATCAATCGGCCACACCCCGCACCCCCAGCATGTGCTCCAACCAGGGATCAACCCTGAAACCCAGGCATGTGCTCTGACTGGGGATCGAACCCACAATTCCCCTGTGTGCAGAACGATGCTCCAAACAACTGAGCCACCCAGCCAGGCTCAAAGGTATTTTTACAATATGGCTATTGATACAGGGTGCAGCCAAGAGGGGGCCCCCCAAAAATAGGGATTTGGAATGGGGCCCAGAGCTCAGGGTGTCCAGGAAATGTTAGAGGGACATATAAGATGTCCTCATCCCTTCCCCCACAGGGTTCCTGTCCCCCAGTTATATCTTGGGGGGAGTCCTTTCCATCCCCCTGGCTCAGAGCATGGCCACAGCTATATAACACATCCAAGCCACCAGCCAAAGGCTATAGATATGTTAAATGACCATGCCATGGATTAGCTGCAAAGCTGTGGCTGTACAAAACAGCTCTGCCTGTCTCTGCTCCATGTGTCCCTTCCCCCAACTCACACCTGTGAGAGAAGGGGTGAGGACATCTTATATGTCCCTCCAATATTTCCTGGACACCCTGAGCTCTGGGCCCCATTCCAAATCCCTATTTTTGGGGGCCCCCTCTTGGTTGCACCATGTATCAATCCCTCCTTTCAGATATACACCCACTTTATAATCATATAAAGGGCAATGGACCAAGGTCTCATCTTCTTGTACCTACTTCTGGCTGGACATGGATGTCATCCTACCTACCCCTGGGTCAGGGATGCCCTGAAAGGGGGGGAGGTGAAGCACAGAGGGAATCCTTCCTGTAAGGGGAAGGACCTTACAGAATCCTGGTCAGTTGGTGGTTACCAGGAAGTCACAGGCTTGATGTCCAATGGCTGTCATTACTGGACAGTTGGCATTCTGGTCAGGTCATATTCAGGAGACAGATTTGGAAAGAGAGTTGGAAGCACAATTAAATCATAATCACTAAATGACGAAGGCAGGGACTTAGGGAAAAAAAATGGGTTATCTGGAGGAAGGCGAACAAGGCATGTTACACCTATTCAAAACCCCAGTGGCCAATGTTCTGTAACAGTTTTTGGTGGAGTCGCCAAAAACTGGCAATTGCCACAGGACAATAATTGTCTGTGGCAGACCAACCCCCTCAGGTGCGAGAGAGTGAGACTTTGGAATTTTTCCCAGTCTGGAGAATTTCTCTGCACTCCTCCTGAGGGCATCGGTCACCTAATCATGCCCAGAAAGGTGAAGAGGAAATGAAATGGGGAAGGGAGCAGAGAAGTGAAATGGTTTGGTTGAAAACTGGTTTCTGAGTACTGTTTTGGGAATAATGGAGCTGTGGATAATGGTTTGGTTAGCATGCTGCTTCCAGGTTGCCCCTATCTGCTCACTTACACTTTCGGTGAGCCCAGGTGGCACTAAGGGAACCTGCACTCAGGTTTGGGGAGGAAGCAAACCCCTAGGCTCTGTCTGCCGACCCTGCATGTGTGTCAGGGATTGGGCAGCAAGCCGTGTGGGTGCACCGCCACTTTGGGTAAAGTGGAGGATGGGCCACATGAGTGCCCCTCCGTGGAGGATGGGTCGTGCATGGGCGCCACCATCTTGGAACTGGGCCAGGTGGTGGGCTGGGGTTTCTCTTCAGTGTATGAGCTGTATGCTGCTGCTGTGTGGGCACTGCATCAGTCAGGTTTTCTGTGTAACTGGTTCTGATAGGAATGGCTCTGGTTCTGAAGGTCTTTAACTGAGGTCCAAGGGTGACCATCTGATTTATAGGGTGTTCGCAAGGTCTAAGCTTTAGAAAACTGCAAGATGTCCCTGCAAATTTAGGGACTTTTAGTGGAAGGTACCTGTAGTGCCAGGGACTTTTGGCTGCCACGTACTGAGTTTAAGTATCATCCTTCCCAGCGTGGGAAAGAAACTAGGATTAAAAGTGAACAATGGTTAAATCTGGATGCATAGAAATACGTATAAAAGATGTGAAAGTTTTAAACCTGGAAGAAAGGAAACCTCAACAGCTCTTTTTCTGGTGTTATGGGAATGTGGTTTCAGCATGGGTTTCGTTTCTGATCAGAAACTCCCTGTATCTCTAAGACCTAGTAGAGGTCACCAGAAACCGGTTGGGGAGCATACCATTGCCACTGGGGACCGAGGAAGGGGTCATTTGGGGCTGATGTGTTTCAGCCTGAGGCAAAGGAGCATGTCTCTGCCCTGAAACCAGATCTGTAAAGGAGCAAGTCTCCACCATGGGTTCTGTTTCTGATCAGAACTCTCT
>PVKU01003136.1:0-192145 GCA_004027475.1 Anoura caudifer
GCTGCCCATCGGTAGCTGGTTTTATTCCTAGAACATGCGCAAAATGAATTTGGCGAATCTGGCTGCATAACTGTTTAGGAGCCTGACCCTCTGACCCATCCAGGTGCTCAGCAGTCTACCTGATACTCTTTACTCCAATCCCATTTTCCTAATAAGACAGGGTCTTATTCTATAGTTTGCAACTACAAATACCTATGGAAACTTTGAACAATAAAATAACATTTTAAAGTATTAAAATAAAATGCACAAGCATTTCAACTTTTTTAGCACTGGAAAGGAAGAACAGTTGATGAGCCAAGTGACAACCAATGACCACTTTTAATAACTATTACTGTCCTATCACTTTTCATTCTGGAATGGAAAAAATTACAGGTATAAGAAATTTGTTCTTCACTTTTATTAACAGAGGTTTAATGGTGATTTCTCAAGGAATAGTATTGTGTCATTCAATCCACAGAATCACTTCCATAATCAAGAACAGTGTAAACTTATAAAGAATAAAAATAGCGATAGGAAAAAAGCCAGTGAGAAAAGAAAGAATATGTAATGTGGGCAGAGCAAGTCCTTTCATAGTGAAAATTATTGAGTGGTTCAAAAAATGAGAAAGCAATGAAATAGTGCTCTGTTAGGTCAGAAAGAGTATTTGTTACCCCTGCTGCAAGGTCTTACTTCGCCCATTAGTGTAGATATCAAACAAGATCAGGAATTTTTATCTTTGATTTGTTTGGAGAGTATAACCAACTAAGAGGAAAACAATAAACAAAATTAAACTAATTTTTTAAATGGGAATTTGAGATGGCAGAAAGTTTTAAAAATCAATAAGAAAAAAGAAAATTCTCCCTTTCCGTTACCTTTAGATAACATTTAAGTTCAACTTGAACAAAGGAAACAAAGTTGATTTCAGAACCAGTTGTCAATCACTGACTCGTTCATCAAACATTTATTCAGCTAGGGTTACTTCCGTGGCACAATGCAAAGCTCTGAGCCCTTAGAAACAAATGAGTCTCTTTCTCTCCTCAAAGAGCTACAATTAAGGGAGAAGACAAAAAGCCCATCAGTGAATTTAAAGACATACTTAAAAGGCTATCTCAGAAAAGAAGTGTTGGATGACACGGGGCCCAAGGAAGATGGATGCTTGAATGAAATCGCTGGGTGAAAGCTGGGCTGGACAAGAGAGCTACACATCTTGCGAACTTTTCTCCTCGATCATGATCTTATCTTCCTTTTTTTATCACTTTTTTGTGTTAGATAATAAAGAGTTAACAAACTGGAAGGAATGCTAAAAGAAATTAACTGAAGTAGAATCAGAACTCAGAATTCAACAGAATTAAGAATTTGCAATAAAAGCATTATTAAAATTAGAATGCATAATAAAATTAACATTTGCAGTCAGTTGAGAAATAGTATATTATTAAATAAATGACATCCAACAACTGCTAAACATTTGGGAAATTTTTTAGTTATATTTCTAAAAGATGTCACACACCAAATACATCACATAAATTAAAATGTTAAATTCTAACTGAGCAAAACACCAAGGATTTGGGTAAGCTAGGGAGGTATAATAACTAAGTCTTTTCTTTGATTTATCACAATTACAAAAATTAAAGTGTAGATCTTATTCTACTTGTATTTTTCCTGTACTTCTTCAGCTTAATGAAAAATATAATTTTTGTTCAACTAAATTAAATTATTGTTCTGAAAAACATCTGATTTCAACAGAAGTTATATTTTTATAGTACGTTTTGTCATTTTGTAGTATGTAAACTTGAAGATAATTTCCAATGTCTTTAAGTGACTTAAAATACAAGACTGACACTAAGTAAATGAAACAATAATTGTTAGATTCTTAGTTAATTTCTATGTAAGGAATAATATTGGAACATTTTTTCATTACTGAGTATATTTTTAAGTTTACATACTTTTGTTTCTTGTTTTCATATGCTACAGAGATGCTCTTTTGAGATTTTGTTCATGAAAGTGTTTGTCTTTGCCATTTGCAAGAAGGTGTAAAATGGGTGTGAATAGAAACATACATGTAGTCTGTATTTCTGAGCTCTACTCCTCTGCCAAATTGTTTGGGTATGATGGATAGTTCTTAATTTTTCACTCCCTAGATATCTCAGTAAAGTAGAAGTCAGTTTTTGTAATTGAATTTACAATTAATCTAAGTGATAGAGACTATACTAGGAGAAATAATAACAGAGAAACACAACCATGTACATTTTGCTTTTTTTATTTTATTTTTTTATTTTTAAAGAGAGGGGAGGGAAGGAGAAAGAGAGGGAGAGAAACATCAGTGTTTGGTTGCTTCTCACGCAGTCCCACTGGGGACCTGGCCCGCAACCCAAGCATGTGTCCTGACTGGGAATCGAACCCATGACCCTTTGGTTTGCAGGCTGGCATTCAGTTCACTGAGCCACACTAGCCAGAGCTGTATTTTGTCTTCAGTCAGAGTGTTCTCATACCTTATGGTCCCTTAGAACTCCTTATGCTCTAAAACATAGTTAAGATCCCCAAAAGTTGTTTTTTAAAATGAGAATTATAAGTATTGATATTTATTGTATTAAAATTAAAACTGAGAAAACTTTAATATACCTGTGGATTGATTCATTAGAAAATAGTAACTGACTCATTGTACATATGTGACATAAAACATTATTATTATCAACACAATTTTAACTTCATTAACAAACTGAGCAAGTATCACTGTCCTACATTCTCAGTTCTAGAATATGGAAGAGCACAATTAAGAAAAAAACTTGGAAGTGGAACTTTGTCTCTGTGCACAATACCTGAGTCTGAAAAGAAGTCAGGAAATGTGGAAAAATTTTCTGAAAGGTTGATCAATTTTGAGGTTCTTGTTTTCTTAGTTTACCCATTATTGCTTTTACCTATAATACAAGATGTTTGAGATCATAATTTCATAGTTTGGCCTTAAAAACTATCCTTTAAAGGCCCTTAAAATAGTATTGTAAAAATTTAGTGATATAGAAGGATAATCCCGATATAATATGTTTAGAAATTAGGTTACAAATACTAGTTATATCAGGAGGCCACATGGGAATTTGGCTATTCTCACCGAGTCAAATGTCTAATCTGCCGTGTTTTCTCCACAGCCTGGGCAATTCCCACCATGCTGTTATGCTTTTCCTGTTCCTCCTTTTCTTCTTAACACTGAGCTTCTATTTCTCCTCTTCCTTATACAGGACTCAAAGTCTGTCTTGCTTTATACTTTTTGTCCGATGATTGATGTTGTTAGTGATGATAAGGATGACAATGATGAAGATGAGGACAACAATGATGACTAATGTGCACTGAAATTTTGAGCCACATACTGGCTAAAAAGCTCCTATAACTCAATTTTTTAAATTAATTTTTAAATTAAACCTATTGAGGTGATAATTAGATAATAACATATAGGTTTCAGGTATACCTTTCTATGATACATGATCTGTATATTGCTCTATGTGCCTACCATCCAAAAATCAAACCATCTTCCATCACCAGCATATCACCAATTTTAAAGTCAACTCTATGGGGTAAAGATTAATAATTTGTCCGTGTTACAGATGAGACCAAATGATCTATTAACATGTCCAAAGTCACAAAGGCAATGAGACACTGAGCTGGTATTTGCACCCATGTCATGTGACTCCAAGGCCTATCGCCAACTTATTTTTCTGAATAAAGATAATTTTTTTCCTCAGAGCAGTTCTGTCACTAGTTTTTAAAATTACATTTTCATTCATGTTATTTTTGCATCTACACTTGGAAGCAATCAAATAATTTCCACTGGGAGCTAATAGTGATAACTATGTATTATTTTTTCAATAGTAAAATATATTGACTTTTAACATAAATAGGAGGAAATTTCTTTTAAAATTAGATTAAATAAATTTAACTGATGCATTTTTTTCCAATAAAATATCTTGAGTGATAGTATATCTGATGGTATAAAAATATTTAGACAAATCTTTATTTACTTTCTGGCCCCCTGAGAAATAGCATACATAAACTATTCTTAAAAAATGCCTCAAACTTTACTCAGCTTTTCACAAAACAAAGCTGGGTAATCAAAGCCAAAGGAATAATTAAATATTTGATCAGCACACCTAATTTTAAAACCCTATTGCCATTACTAAATGGTTCAGGTTCTTGACGTGCCTGTTTTTCCTTTTATTCACATGTGATTATTATACTACATCTTAATTTGTGGAACCTCAAAATATTGCCTAGCATTCAGCTTAATTTTCCTCCCCATCCATAAGAAGATAAATTATTTTAGAGTGAAAAGAAGTACTTCAAGAATTACATGTATTTTTGTGATATATCTCAAAGGAGAGAAGGAAAGGTTGTCTTGGGTGTCCCTGCTGTAAAACCCGAGCGCTCTTGCTCTCCACGCCGGTGGGAAGGGCACCGCAGCAGCACGGCTCCCACCTTCCGGGCTGCCGCAGGCGCTAACAGGCGGCTCGTCTCTCCTCCGCTGGTGTACGAACATGAGCCTGGTAATTTGTTTTTATCACCTTCTTCTATAATGGTTCAAAGCTAGTGTTTATGATACCATTTGCACTTGAAATTATAGATACTAACACGATGGTGTTTTGAGGCTTATCCAAAACAGTGCAGAAATGCACCATGCACAGAGCTTGAAACTGAATAAATACCATTCAGGTGAACTTAATTATTCAGGTAATTTTTGTTACACATCTCTCGATGTAACTAAAACCCACTAAGGATAATAAATTGTGGCTTTAAATCAAGGAGCTAGGGCTTGTTTCTGAAATATATCTGGTCATATTTTTTCACACGGGCCATTACACTGAGTAACTGAGACCTAAATAGGTGCATTAGAGGCCTATATTAAGAATATTTTTGTTTTATTATTTTACTCTGCTAGGAAACTAAAAGAAAGAACATAAAATACAACAATATCACAAATGCGAGTGCTGAATGCCTGCCAAGTTGAAAAGCCTGAAAAAGGAATATTAATACTCTAGAAACATAGGTGAGTAGCAAGAACTTATTAAGAACCATATGAAAGAGAGAGAGGCGAGAGAATCTTAGTCGTCAGGGAAGACACCGCAAAGAAAACAGTTGATGTTCTCAGTGATAACATTGACTGCTTCCCCTTCTCAGGAAAGGAACTACATTAGATACAAGACTGCACGGATGCTGAATTGGATTTATTTATAAAGAAATGGAACTTTATGGGCCATATGGAGAAAACTAACAGAGAGAAACAGCTGATCTCTGAGAGTTGGAAAACGACAGCATGGCTTCACAGATTTGCTGACCTGAGGAAACCTCTCGCCTGCGGTCAGCTTTAGACTGAATCAGTGGCAGAGAGAATACACACTTGCATTCTGGGAAGAAAGAGGAACAAGACCTGAGAGAGAGCGATGAGAGGGAGGGAGGTGGGAGGGAGAGAGAGGAGTTGAAAACAGCTCTAAGAGAAGATTGCACTGAAGTATGACAAAGAAACAAAGAAAATGTGTACTTTGGAATTTTTTTCTCTTGTTGAGATAACAAGAATAGAACAGGCATTGAGAGATTATTAGCCCCTTCTGACATGATAAAAGTAAAAATAAAAATTTAGAATATACAAACTAACACAAACATGCTAATATAAAAATACCCTGTAACAGATTTCTATTTGAATGATTATGTGATCTGAAACATTAAAAAATAATTTTCTATTTTATGTTTCTAGTCAGCCATAAATATTCTGATTTTCTATTAAATTACTTTGGTATTTGAATTTCATTAATATACTTTGAAAAATAGAAAACTGTGCATTAAACATAAAATAAAATACATCATTTTCTGACTTGAAACAGAAATATTTTTCCACAAGATATAACTACTTCCCAAATTACCAATGGTTAATTGATATTTATTTTTTCTAATAATTTCAATAATATTTAAATTTTAGTAACTTACTTTTTGATCCATTCATTTACTGATGGGCACTTAGGTTGATCATTAAGCTACGTGAAATAAGCCAGCTGGTCAAAGTCAAATACCATATGATCTCACCTATACGTGGAGCCTAATCAACAAAACAAACAAGTGAGCAAAATATAACCAGAGACATTGAAGTAAAGAACAAACTGACAGTAACCGGAGGGGAGGTGGGAAGGGATAATGCAGGGAAAGGGGAAGGGTTTTCAGGAACATGTATAAAGGACACATGGACAAAACCAAAGGGGGTAAGATCAAGGGTGGGAAGTAGGGATGACTGGGGTGGGAAGGAGTGTGGGGGGAAAATGGAAACAACTGTACTTGAACAAACCTAATAAACAAACAAATAAATAAATAAATTTCAGTAACTTACAGTTCTTTTACTCATTCCCTTATTTAGCTAGTTTAATTGTTCTTTACTATTAACAATGATCTTTTAATAGTAATTATTTATCTCTTTAAAAAATACTCTAAAAACACACTTACAACAGGCATTGAGCTATACTGTACAAAAGAAGATAATGACTTTTGCCTGTTGTCCTAACTTTACAAGTTACAAATACAACCAGATTTATGACAGGAAGATTATTAATTTTGAAAACATCTACACCAATATCTTTGACCCTTTAGCCTTATAATTGTCTAGGCAACTATTTGATGATAATTGCAAAAGCTGTTCTAATAAACAAGTCTTTAATATTGTCTAATGTTTAATTATCTGAAATTAACATAAAATAGCTTTTATTGGTAAGCTTTTATTATCTATGTGTAATCTTCAAAATTAATCACATTTCCTTTTGGCTCACCAGAAGGACAATGTAATTAACCTGACTTCCCATGACCATTCCCTGGAGTTCCTCCAGAAATAGAATTTTAATTTAGATTCTTAGTTTCTGTTTGTCCAAATTTTCCGTGAACTTTTTAACTTGCTGTGGGGGTGTGTGTGTGCATATGCATGCTTTCATTCCCCCTTTAGAAATTATGCTGGGCACCTCCGTGCTGCTCTGCTTTTCTGAAATTCAGGCTGCCTTACCTTTGTCCTACATATGGGATGAACCTTTAGTCTCAAGACATTCTTAATTTTTCCTCCTTCATAAAATGAGCATCTCTTTCCCATCACAAAGCATGATGTTATTGTTGGGGTGTAGACACTGACCAAGGCAAAAACAATCTTCCTTAAAATAGCCCAAGACATTGAATACAAGTTAAATTTAGAAAAAATGTCAAAATTAAAGTGCAACTTGACTCTATGCTTAAACTAAGGAAACAATTTTATCTGTAATGTATTGTGTGGTCCACTGAGGTTTTCCCTCTGAATTGTTTGCACGGAGAAAGCTAAGATGGATATTAAAATCCAAGCCCTATTTGAATATTTTCTAAAACTCACCATCTCTGTTAAGCCTCTACTTCTGTGCTGACACTATGAAAGTTTCTAATGAAGTAAGAATACTCTCAAAGATTTTATAGTCAATGATAAGGTGATAAGCAAATGCATGAATAATTGAATAAAATAAGATTGACACAGGTAAAGTACAAGCGTACAGTTCTATATGTGGAGCAGGGCCTCAGAAATTCTTCCCAGAAAAGAAGCTACTTGAGCTATATTTTGTAGATAAGTTACCTGGACTGGTAAGATTGGTAGTAGGGGAAGAACGTGACATCTAGGGTATAAATCCTGACTTTAAAAAAATTTCTGATTAATAAAATTGTCTTGTTTTTTTTTTTAAGATTTTATTTTTAGGTAGAGGGGAAAGGGAGGGAGAAAGAGAAAGAGAGAACATCAATGTGTGGTTGCCTCTCATGCACCCCCTACTGGGGACTTGGCATGCAACCCAGGCACGTGCCTTGACTGGGAATCAAACAGGCAACCCTTTGATTCCCAGGCCCGCACTCAATCCACAGAATCACTCTAACAGGGCATCTTATTGTTCTTTAAGAAATGTAAATTAGTTTGGTTAGGCTGAAGCATAGGCTGTAAAGGAACAGGAGAAAACTAAAAAATAACAAAAGCTGAAGAAGCTAGCTTTAAGCAGATGACAGATCCTGGAGGGTCATATACACCACACCAAAAAGTTTGAATTTGTGCTGCTGAATAATTGATATCAGCAAATATTTTTATTCATGAGAGGAAAATGTTGCACTTGTTTTCTGATAGAGCCTTTGTTTGCACTGTAGAATATGAATTGGAAAAGGGGCTGCTATTGACTGAGAGACAGGTGCACCCACAGTCCTGGTAGGAGGTGAGGAGTGTGCAGGCTATAATAGCCGTCATCCAGGTAGGGAGGAGGACTGAGATATGATGTGTGTACAGGAGTAGAATTTATAGGACTTAGTGATTGATTGTCTGCAGGTTTAAGGGCAAGATAGCTATCTAAGTTATTATCCCTAAAATAGAATTTGAGAGACTGGGTGAATAATGATAAATATTTGGAGGAAGATAATGTTATCCTTCTATTTATGTGCATGAGGTATTTTGAGGCTATTTATAGATATCTGTATATACTCCTGTATATACCAATCCAGAGTTTAGAGGATACATTTCTATGGAAAATATAGCATAGTTTAATAAACATTCACTGAGCATTTATTATTTACCAGGCAGTGGTCTTGGGGATGCCTTGATGAATGAGCCTCTCTCAGGAAGTATTTGGTGTAATAAAACAGACTAAGTACGGTAGTCAAGAGCACAAGTTGTCCTAATAGGGATGGGTAATTATATCATGGATATACTATATTCAGACTGCTCCACAACTTTTTTATGTATTAATAACAATATCAGGATCGAAATCAACTTTAAGATTCATGAGCTGGCAATTTAATACATTTATATTTATTTCCTAATATTGTAATGCCATATATTAAATATTCTATGATATGAAATAGAAAGTAAACCTTTCAGTATACGGCTTTTTATTTATTTGTTGGATTGTTGTTTTTAGTGGCTATTGAAAACATGCTTCAGTTAACAAAGATCACAAAGTGATTGCTTGCCTATTGTATATCTAGGTATAATTACAGTGTCCAAATTTTATGAGTAATTTTGTTTCAGGTCTAATCCCAGCTATACCACTTGAAAATCATGTGACTAGGAACAAGTTATTTAGAATTTTCTCAGCTATTATATGGGGATATTAATATAATTACTCCATGAATTGTTATGATGATAGTATGCAATAATGCATCTAAAGTGCTTAGAACAACACTTTGTAGAAAACAAGCCTTAAATAAATCTATCTATTATTAATGATACTGTGTGATAGGCATTTGTATTGTCTTAATGTGGAGAAACATCTCTCTGTCTGGAATGAATGCTTATGTCCCCTCAAAATAATATATTGAAATTTAATCCCCAATGTGATGGTGATTGAAGAGAGGGCCTTTAGGAAGTAATCAGATCATAAGACTGGAGGCCTAATAAATGAGATTAGGGCCCCTATAACAAGGGACCAGAGAGCTCACTTGCCGTCTCTACCATAGAGGATATGACAAGAAGTCAGCAGTTTGCACCTCGGAAGAAGACTCTCACCAGAGCCTGCCTAGGCTGGTACCCTGATCTCAGACTTACAGCCTCCAGAAGTGCGAGAAGTAAATTTCTGTTATTCATAAGATATGCAGATTGTTTTACTTTCTTATAGGATCTTGGACACAAACACCATTTTTCATATAGCGAGGACAAATAAGTTTTTAAAGATCACAGTTAACAATTGTCAGAGCCAGATTTAAAATCCCAGTGTATTTACTCCAAAACTCATATTTTTTGTTTCTATGTCACCTCTAGAAAACCAGTGAGAAATTATCATTGATTTTGAAATATATATGTATTTTCCTAAAAATAGACTAAGAAACAAGTGTAGTAGAGGAAAAGCAAACAAAATAAATAAAAAGCACTGAATGTGAGCAGATGACCACTTGAAAAACAGAAACCAGATTCATGCTGCCTATATTGTAATTTCTATATTTTGAATAATATTTCAAATTTGTAATTTTTATATTTGAATAATATTTAAATAAAATTTTAGGAGATTCTCATCTTCAAAATCAGGTCTCGTAAAAATTTATTAATACTTACATTTTTCCGAAATAACGAATCTGATTCAAATTCTAAGTCTACAGTGAGAATAATTTTTAAACATTTTAGAAATGTCTGCCAGTCACTGCTACTTTTAATGATCCTGATGTTCCATGTAGTGCAACTGACCTCTGACCTGGGGTCAATGCTGACCGAAGTTGAATGCCAAGCCCATGGGAAAGAATTTTCATGGGAATTGCAGACCTAAGAAGTTATAAAGAGAAATAATGTCAACAATTAAAAAACATGATTAAAACTGGGTAAAATGGATAACATAATTTAAAGAGAACAAATTGAAAACCCTCAAATTTCAAAGAATTAATTGTGCAGCATAAGATTAGGGATTTCTGTTATAAAGTTTGTTCACACACACAAAAAAAAAAAACGTTGCTGAACCTAAGCACAGTCTGATACCACACATTCTCTGCATGCTCCTCCACCCCTGCGATACTCCACACATCACTGCACCTCTGTGACTGTAATCGTGAATTTTACCTGTCAAACTGACCTAGTCATGATTTGCCCAGATATTTGGTTAAACATTATTTCAAGGTTTCTTTGTGAAGGTGTTTCTAAATGAGACTAACAATGGAATTGGTAGACTGACTAAAGTAAACTGATTCTTCTCTGAGAAAAATGGACCAGTAGTTAATCATTGCCTCACCAACTAAGAAATGGCATTGCCTCATCATCACAGTAGAGAACATGACCCTTCCTCAAAGGCTCATCTTTTCTCTGGCTATCTAAAGATTATCTATATTCCTGTAGCTTCCTGTTTTTCCTGAACCATTAATGTCTTTTTTCCATTGCTTATACTCTCTTCATTCTACAAATTTCTTTTAGTCATTCCACTGGATAGCAACTGAGACAATACAAGACCCTTTTATCAATTGTATTTCAAAGGCAAATGCTCTGAGAGATTTTTTTCTAAGCATTGTAGTCACACTTACTCAGACTCCTTGAGCTTCACAGCTTCTTTCTCCCAGTACTCAAAGAAAACTCTTTTCAATGTTTCCAAATACTTCCATATCATCAGGTTTATTTTTAAATTCCTGTTTTCAAATGGCCAAACTTCCAGTAGCATTCCACCCAGTTCACAATGTCTGTCTTTGTGAAATATCCTGTCAGTTTCCAGAGCATACTACTCCTTTTAGTTTTCTCTTTACCACTTTTCTGTCTCCTTAGTACGTTCCTCATCTATCCCTTTCTGAATGTTGCCAGCCCTCATAACATGTCTTTTTCTCTCCTTTCTCTGCAGTTTATTCCTTTGCATCAAGAACCTTCATTTCTATGAATTTAAATGACATCTTTTTTGTGTATGGTCTTTCTTGCTACAGATAACAAAGTCTCCAACTTGTATTAGTTTAAGCAATAAAAGATTAGCTGAGGGAATCAATGAAATCAGGAGGCCATGTTGCAACTGACACTGTTTTGTTTTTACCTCATGGTGGCAAAATGGATGCCACATCTTGAAACATTCTATTCCTATACAGTAGCATCCTGAGCTGAAAGCATGGGAAAAGGCTGAAATAAAAGTTTTTTCTGATCCTTCATGTCACAGGAAAAATAACATTGACAGAAGCTTTCAGAAATATTTGTTTCATTGGCCAAAATTGGGTCAAATGTTCATTTATATACCAGTTGTTGTCAATGTGTAAAAGTTTACAATAATTTGGCTAAAATCAAAGGAATTTATTCCCTGGCCTTGACTCAGTTCCTATATAAATTTGAGTTCTATTAGCTGCCTATTCTGATGTCATTTCCCTCTTGTTTGTATTTTTACAAACAGAACTTTGTTTCTTCTCATGTATCAAATTAAAATTTTTAGATCTATAGGAAAGTAGACTCAGCCCTTTGTCTACAGAAGAAGCCATGGTTGATTTTTTGGCAATAAGAAGAAAGAGGAAATTTTCGGAAGGACTTGTGGGAATGATTGTGTGTCTCTTATAAGAAGGGGGTATATGTTAAAAGGGACTCGGCCCCACATTGCTTCCTGTTTCCCAGGTTAGAACAGGGCATGATGGTTGGAAATGCTGTAGTAAACTTGCAACTATGAGTAGAATACTAAACACTCACATGCAGAGAATCCCAGCATTGTTGCATCCCTGAACTAATGCTTTTGCCTTTACCTTGATCCACAGTAAGACTTTACCCTCAGAATTCTTGCTGTATGAGAAAAATTAACTCCTACTATTGAAGTCACTGTTTGTCAGGCATTCTGTTACTTACAGGAAGAGCATATCTAACTGATACAACATCTATATGCTGTTGAGTTTTTAATCTATACTTCTTAGAAGTCTGCGAGCTGCCACATCTTTAGCACAAGATGAGTATTTGTTAAATAATTAATGATAAAAGAACTTGATTTCTGATAACAAAATCCCTCCTTGACTTCTGTTATTGGATGTTTCAAATCAAATGTAGTATGATCAAAGCTGGACTCTTAATTTTACCCCTGCTTTAGAACTTATTTCTCTTCATTTATCATCTTTAAATAAATGGGACAGCATTCCATGTATGGGTTCTCCAGAGAAACAGAATCAATAGAATGCGTAGAAGGAGATTATAAGAAATTGACTCATGATTGTGGAGGCTGAGAAGTCCCAAGATCAGCAGCTGGCAAGATGGAGACCCAGGAGAAAAGATGGTAGAGTTCCAAGTCTGGTGGCCCCAGAAAAAGCAGAGGAGAGCTGATGCTGTGAATTCCAGTCCCGGTCCAAGTCCAAGTCTCAGGACGGGAGAAGACCCATGTCCCAGCTCAAAGACAGTCAGACAGAGATAGCGAATTCTACCTGCCTCAGCCTGTTCAGGTCTTCAGTGAATTGTTAGAGGCCTGCCAACGTTGGGAAGAGCAGTCAGCTTTACTCGATCTATTGATGTCAATGTTAATCACATCCAGAAACATCCTCACACACCCAGAATAATGTTTGGTCAAATATCTTAGCACCCAGTGTCCCTGTCAAATTGATATATAAACTTAGCCATCACATCCATCAAGTACTCAAAATGAAATTAGGATTATTCTCTTCTGACATTCCCATTGTACTGAATTTAAAATTCATTTTCTATCATGATACCATGATGTTCCAAGCCATGCATTTGGATTTGTTCTCCTCCACTTTCATCTTCTACTACTTATCCATTATTACCATTCATGTCCAGAAACAAATGAAAATCATTTTTGTTTTGTTATTACTTTCTTTTAATAACTGAAGATCATGCTCATTCCTACTTCTAGGCATTTATGCATGATCATTTATTCTGTCAAGAATACTCTTTCTGCTCTTTGCTGTGATTGTTTCTTCTCTTCCTTAGGTCCTTAAAAAGAATATCCACAGAGAGACTTTCCCCAATCTTTATATTTAATTCATGCTTCCAAGCAATTTGCTATTATAAGGCATTGGTTTTTTTTTCATTTCATTGTATATACACATATTGTAGATTATCGTTTTAATTTAACTAGTGTTTTTATTTTTTATAGTTTAATGTATTTTAATAACAAACTTATCCCAGGAACAGCACAGAAGACAGACAACATTAAAAACATACTTGCATGTAGGACAACTCACTTAGAAAAGTATAGTGAATGGATGGAGTCTACTGCATGATAACAATTCTACAAACACCATTGAGTCACCATCAGTAAGAGATTTACTTGTTTTAAAAAATCCAAATGCTGTCATTTTCCACCTCAGCCACTTTCTTCACCAAACAGAATACTGAAGAGTTCTAAATGCACTCCTAATGCTGTGAGTTATACCTAATGCTCTCTACCTTCTAGCATTTAGACCCATGAACACTGGCAATGTTTTTTTTTTAACACTATATCTCTAGTTTCCTGACTACTGCAGGTGCAGAATAGACACTTGTGGTAAACTGAACAATGCCCTTCCTCCCCCTGCAAAGATGTTAACATCCCAATCCCCTGAACCCAGTGGATATGTTACCTTACATGGAAAATAAAAGAGACTTTGCCTGCAAATGTATGTTAAGGATTTTTGAAATGGGAGTTCATGCTGGATTATCTGGGTGGGCCCAATGTAATTACAAGGGTGGGAGGAGGATCGGAGTGCACAGGAGGGGGGTATGATAATGAAGTAAGAGGCTGGAATTATGCAAAGGGGTCACTAGCCAAGGGAAACAGGCAGCCCTAAAAGCTGAGAAAGATGTGAAGTTATTTATATCTATACTATTAATTAATTATTAAATACCATATAATAGTTGAAGGAACTGAAAATGATTAGCCTGAAAAACAAAACAAGGGAATTAGACATTATTTTCATTAAATACTTGTCAAACCATGAGCAAAAATGCAAGCATTGAGCTTTTCAATTATTGAATGACTTAGTATGGACTGGAATAAATAGATTTCAAAGTCCCTTTCAAATTTAAGAGTCAATGATATTATGATTGTTAGATGAACAGTTTGTAAATAAAATTTCTCTGTTTCTGTAATATCTTTTACAGTTGAACGCATTTGTGTCAGCTGAACCTTTATCTAAATTTAAAAACATATGCACACATTCTACAGAATAACATGCTATAAAAAATCAGTTCAATGAAGTAGACTTCAATAATCAAATCTACCTTACAGAAAGGTAAAATATCTTTCAGCAATTTCTGTTATTTTATAATTCATTAAGGATAAAAAGAAATCAAATTAAGTATTGAGATATAGGCTTAAATTGTGTCTCTATGCAAATGCAACTTAATACATTTTAGAAAATCTGAAAATATTAGTTCAGGTTTAGATAAATTTACTAACTTTCTTGAAGTGTATATTTCATATATTGCTCTTCTAATTTTATCTTAAGGGTCTGTGATGACTTATTTTCATTTTCAGAGCTCCATGTTATGACACTGTTTTTTTTCAGAAGTCAATTATAAGAGCATTTATTTAAAGACCTGTAATGTGCAGTATTATAAAGGTTTGTATTCTAAAGTATTTATATGATAATAGAACTTCACTTTCAATATATTTCAAGGACTCATAAAAGTACAGATTTCCTTTGAACAAAACTAAAAGTATATCCAAAGGGATAGAAAAAAAAAAAAAAAACAAATCAGCCCTGGCTGGTGTGGCTCAGAGGACTGAGTGCTGAACTGAGAACCATAGAGTGGAACTTGGATTCCCAGTCAGGGCACATGACTGGGTTGCATGCCAGGTCCCCAGTATGGGGCGCTTGAGAGGCAACCACACACTGACGTTTCTCTCCCTCTCTTTATCCCTCCCTTACCCTCTCTAAAAATAAATAAATAAAATCTTTAAAAAATAAAAATAAATCATCTCTCAATTACCCTAATATCAGACTTTCTACCAAGTGAACCATAAAATATTGTAAATTTAAAATGTTTACAATAATAATGCATCAGATGTGATATTTGTTTGATTGTGGCTTGTATTTAGTAAATACTCTTTCTTTTTAATTCACAGAAATAGACAAATCACTGATACTTCCCAAGAAACCTATATTTAAAACTGTAAGGTTATTTATAGTGTACTGGAAGATTACAATTAAATAGAGAAAAAAGCGTATAATTTTTTGCTGTCTTTGAAATCATAAAGGATAATGAGGCAGATGCCTTTTTCTCTTATGTGTTAAAACATACCCTTGTTTTGAATTTTATAAGAGAGTCATTGTTATTTGGGACTCATAAAAAAAGACAGAATTCCACCAAGAAGCAATAAATGTTAAAAACCACAGAAAGGAAACCCTGAGTAAAGTGTGTATGCACCGTGTGTGTGTGTGTGTGTGTGTGTGTGTGTGTGTGTGTGTGTGTGTGCACTTTAGAGAAGATAAGGATGAGAATGAGTGTAGAGGAGGAAGGTGGTGACAATTATAATGAGTTAAAACCCTTGACTGTAGCTTACTATGCATCATACAGAACGATAGTCAATTTTTATAGTGAATTTACCTCCACTGTTTGCTTCCCTCTAACCTTTCTTAAGGTGGGATAATACAAAGCAAGTGGTCCAGGAGGAAGACACTTTAAGACACCTTGTCTGAATATGAATCCCAACTCCATCCCATTTAGCTGTGTGAAAATGGGCCTCGATCTGTGCTTCAATCTGTCTGTGCCTCAATCCCCTCATCTTTAGAATACAATAGTTGAGACTTGTAGTGATAAAGGACACTTGGGATATATGATGATTTAAAATGAGAAATAAAAGTATACTAAATGCAAATGTGCCTGTGCGTGGTAGCTATTGGATAAACGCTAGCTACTATTATCTTTATTGTGGAAATGTTGATCAACTTGTTATTAGAGTATCTTAATATCTTTTCTCTTAGTTATTGAACTACTTTCCTTAATTTGACAATTTCCCCTCATCTTTCTTCTGAAATCTTTTTCTTTATATCCTGTTATTGGATTTCTTTTTTTTTTTCATTTTACAATATATATTTCTAAGATTTAGTCCTTTTTATATCCAATTTGTGGTGTCATACATAGAGCAAGGCAATACACACTTCCCACTGCATACGCAAATGTAGATGAGGCATTGCCTCTCTCTCCCCTTGGAAACCAGCATATTGCAATATAAACTGGGCTTATTCAAATATTTCCTTATATCTAAAGGGAGAGATGCAAAGATACAGTAAAGGTAAGAGCTTTTCACAGCAAACGGTAGCAGAGTTCAGTGTCTATCAGCTACACATGCGGGAATGCATCCCACATCCTGTGATGAAAGGCATCAACCTCATCAAATGGGTTCCTGAAAGTCACTAGTTATGCTCTCTGCCACCAAGACACCATTAGTTTCCTCTCTCCCAAGCTTCTTGCTAAATCTTCAAAATGCCTGACACACTTCCAATAAATTCCGTTACTGATTATGTGACTCAGAGTCAGTTCCTGCTGTTTATAACCAAGGACTTCACCTAATATTGAAATTAGTGTTAGAAATAGATGACAGATAACAAATCCTTAGGGAAATTGGAGAAATATATGATTAGTATGTTGCCTAGATGGGTCCGAAGACAGTGAAACTCTGAGATGGAAATTTGACACTATGTGGCATAAAGTGATGATTTAGCTAATTAAAGTCTCATCTGTAATTACCTGGAATCAAGTAGCTATTTGAAGGAAAGGCTTAGGTCTAGTAAGTTATCAGTTATCTTAGACATAACAAAGGGTATGATGAATTTAAGGCTGTAGGGGTCAGGACTCTCTGTAATGGAACTTTAAACACAATAAATGGAAAAATAATGTTAAGATCAAATCCCTAAACTCCTAGTTCAAAGTGCAGCAGATTGCAAAGATGGATACCAACAATTCCTCTCATCTTTGTATTCTCATGCCACTTCACTCAAAAAAAAAAAGAGGATTTTTCTTTTGTCCTTAAATCTGGGCTGTTCTTGTGCAAAGATCTAACCAATGGAATGAATTGAAACAGATACTATGCATTATGTATAGGGTTGGACTTAAGAGGGTCCAGTAGTTTTTTTCTTTCACTCTTCAGACTCTTGAATGATGATGTAACTCACTGAAACAGAGAAGCCCAGCCTGTCCCCAGCCATGCTAGCCAATCCAGCGGGGCTCTGGAAACACGAGTGAAGCCAGTCTGGGTCCTTCGGCCCAAGTTACAGCTCTAGCCAACACCATGTGGAACTGAGACATGCTGTTGGCGGTAGGCTGAATGAGGTCCCCCAAAGATATTAACCTCCCTATCCTTGGGACCTATGGATGACATCTCATATGGCAAAAGGGAATTTGCAAATGTGACTAAATCTATGGTATTGCAATCGGAAGATCGTCCTGGATTATCTGGGTGAACCCTACATGTGGTCCAAGGATCCTTAAAAATGTAGGTAAAAAGGGTCAAAACCAGAGGTTAGAAGATGTCACTATGTCAAAGAGGCTGAAGTGATGTGAGGGAGGAGTCATGAGTCAATGAAGGACCTCCAAACCCCTTTTCCTTTAGAATCACCCACTTCCTTAAGGCCACATAGGAAGTTTGACATGCTCTGCCTGTGAGGATTAGAGCTAGAGTTGATATATAAAAGGCCCCTCAGAAATTCAGCCATCTGATTTTTCACTGAAGAGCCAGCTTCTTAATCAAACTATCCCTTTTATTTAAAGCTCTACTTTGCAAAATGAAATTATTTTCCAAGCCAAGAACATTCCCTGCCAATGTTTTAGTGGAGTTAAAACATGATTTCCTGTATGGTACTTCTTGAAAAAATAAGTCCAAAAGTACAAATAATAATCCATAGCCGAATAGCAATGAAGTTTTCATCATAGAAGGTATGACACAAACCTGTGACCAATTTTAAATATATTAGACAACTTAAATCAAATTGATTAGCATTTGGATATAATCAGTCATGGGCATGAAATGCTTTTTAATCAGGTAATGACTTCATTAAACATGGTTAATCACACAGCACCTTGAGCTCATTTTCTAAACATAGAATTAATTATTCAAATTATGGCAATTAAAACACACCAGTCGATGGCTGGATTCATTTTTGAAACTACCTAGGCAAGCTTGCCAAAAAAATCTACTCATCATTTGCAGGAACTGTAGTATGTGCTGAACATCTAATTAAAGAAAATAGACTTTGAGTCAAACAACACTATAGGAACAAAATATGGACAACAGTATAGTTACTTCTTAGTCAGATCTTATAATGGACTTAGCGAATGAAATAGGGCATAGAGAATACACTTGAATCTTGAAAAAATGGCTCACTTGGTGTTTATATACAATTTACCATTTATTTTTTTCAAATATGGTATACTTGTTTTTATTGTAGAATGATATTCAATTCAGATAAAGTCAGAAATACATTTTCCTACTGCCCACATGATCAGCATATATGTATACAAGACCTACTCAATGCATAGGTGCCCCAGATAAGCAAAAGAAGTACAACCTGCTTGAGAGATTTTAAATCCAGTTTGGGAGGCTGGACATGAAATGAGGAAAGCTACAGATAGCATGCACTAAAAATAGTCAGCTAAGGAGGTTACTGGGCTTTCTATTTTGAGGCATACACTTGAAAAATAAATTATTTTTTCAGCTCAGCTGGATAAATTATACTCAATTCTATTCCATTTGAGATGGTGGCGTTGAGTAGAACAATTTATTTTTCTGACTCTGCTCATTTATGTGGTCATGAAGAAAAGGTTTTGTACAGTCCAATGAATGTTTAGGAGATGGAATGGAGCATATTGCCTTAAACTTACCCTGTGTCTCAGAGTTTTATTCTTATCAGTTTAAGAATAGTAATTATTTTGTGTAATACTGCTTTTTCAAAATTTAGTGTACCTTTATTATCCCACAATGTTCCAACTGATAAGGTACATTATAACAATATACATCTATAATTGTAACAAAAATGTAAACATTAATTTTAAAGAGTTGACATATCTAAAGAGGTATCAAGGTACATTGGTTACTTTTACCCGTCTGATGAAACCCACTGTGTATAAAGATTTCTTGTAAAAAAAAATTCTTGTAAATTCACAGAATGAAATGTTTTGTTGTATAATTCCTAACAATCTTCTTTTTATTATAGCTATCTTTTCTTATTAAAATGACTAAATCAGCAGGCAAAAAATGATCATATTTGCTTCTGAGGAAGTGATACTCTTAGTAACATCATGTATATGTGACAATAAGATACGTAACTCATTTCCGAAGAACATCTAATTTCTATGTATTAGCTGCAATGTAGAAAACAGGATGGAAACATCAACACGTCCCCATCCCAGAATGCTCATTTATGGACATGAGCTGTTTACACAACGGTTTTCAAAATAAGCAGCTGTTACTGAAGAAAATAGGTGGCAATAACAATAATAATTTCAACTTCATCTCAATTTTCTTTATACCTCAACATCAAGTATGAATTTTCTGGAAGTTGATATGCTCCTCGTGTCATTCCGAATCAGTATTTACAGGATATTAAAGTAAACTTATTGACTTAGTAATTTAACAATGGAAGTTATGCTTCATTATCATAAATATATAAAACAAGACTTTGAATAATTTTATTGGATTTTTCCTGAGATTATATCATTATCGTATAATGATATACAAGAGGAAACAAGAGGTAAGAACATGAGAGGAACGGTCCATCTTCTTGCCCATGTACAACTATAATGTAGTAATGGTTAGGCAACATATGTTAGTATTTTTTTCTTTGAGGCTAGAATATGATAATAATGAATAGTAGTTAAAACAAGCAATACATATTTGAAACTTCGCCCTGAAAATTAATGAGTTTTCTCATATATATATCTGTCACATGTAATAAAAATGCAATTTATTATTTATCCAGAGTACTGTTTAGCTGCACAATCAATATCAGGGCATGATCCTGTCTTGGAGACTGGATACAATGTCTTTGCAGGCCTATCATTTCCTTCATATTCCATTTAAAATGGCACTTAGTCTTCCACATAGACTGGGAAATAGGGGCTCTATTTTTCTTAATGATTACATTTCAAAGGGATGGCTTCCAGGTCCTTGAGAAAGACATTCTTGGGTTGTAAACTGGCAAGATGTGGAAGAGCATTTATATCTGAAAGGGAACAGAGGAAGAATTTGCACGTGCAAGTGTTCTAAAGTGGCCTAAGAAAAGGCAGGTGAGACACCTACAGTCAGGAAGAAACCTGTCTAAAGGGTAGTCAGGTTGAGGGCATTTTTAAGACCATCTTGGTCAGGACACAGCATCCAAGGGTCAAAACTCAAGTGAGGCACCCTGGCTGCTGAATTTAAGGAGTCCCAGGGGTCTCACCCTGGTTTCAGTCTTGCAGCCATCCATACTATCACCTGCGGCAGATTTTACTGAAGGTTTGGGACGATCAAGGCCTGGTGGGAGACTGGAAATATTCCATGTCCCTGTTCCTAAAACATTTCTCCAGTGCAGAGGGTTGAGTTAAGCATACTCTTTGATTCAAATTGTATTCTATCATCATTGGTTTATGCAAAAAAAACTGCTAATGACCAAATTGTGTTCCCATGAAATCTATATGCTGAAACTTAATCCCGCATGTTACTATAGTTGAAGATGGCGCCTTTAGGAAAGTCAGTAAGGTTACATGAGGTCGTAATGGTAGATCTTTAATCTGAGGATATTGGTGCCATGCCATATAAGAATGAAAAGAGATAAGAGGAAAGACCATGCAAGGAAATAATGAGGAAGTGGCTATGTATAAGCCAAGAAGATAGTTCACACCAGGAACTGAATTTGCTGGCATCTTGATCATGGATGTTTCGCCTCCAGAACTGTGAGAAACTTAATGCTCGATGGTCAAGCCACTCAGTCTGCGGTATTCTGTCAGGGCAGCCTAAGCAAACTCACACAGCCTCTACCTTATGCTTTGGACTTATTTAAAGTTCAATTATTCATTTCTCATGCCCTTTGTCTCCCTAAACTATTTCTTGTCCCCTCACCTACTGAGCAATTATGTTTATGTGTTAAATGTATCTTTTATATCATTGCAAATCCATAACATATAATTTCACATGCATATACTTATAATTCACAGAAATGGTATACTTTATATATCTCATTATGCATAACGTACTTTTTTTCACTCGTTAATCCCTACCCACGTGGCTGTGTGTAAATGTTTCTAACTGCTGCATACTATTCCATAGCCTGTTTTCATCGGGCTTATCTACCCATCTTCAAAGGTTACCTGCAAGTCACTGCCTGCCGACACTGCCACACAAACATATAAATAACCAGTTGCTGTCTTTAACTTTGTCCCCAAGCTTCCTTCATTTATTTTGGCTTTCTTTAAGTCACCTGACACCCTTTTTTCATGTCCTAATTATACCTTTTCTTGCTTCTCCTTATTTATGGACCCCTTTTTGAATAGCTTCTGTGGAAAAATATAACTCCCAGATAAACTCAGCCATATTTGTTATGAACACAGCCATCCACATCCCGCCTCAGGGCTTTGCCCTTACTACTAAAGGAATCAATTAATGTAGAAATTAGACTTTTCCTTAAAAAAATCCAAGCAATTGTGGTTTAAAATGACATTTTTTCTGTGTATTTAAATACCATAACAACACTTAAAATAAATTTTAGTTTAAAGCTGAATTAACAAAAGTGCTTACAGGTAAACATTTACACCATAATTAAGAATATATTCTGTTTTTACTTTTACCTTTTCCCTTCCACCTCCTACCCCCATGGCTGCTTCCATGATTTCAGCTTTAACTAAATCCCACTGTGGAATAAAATAAGCAATTTGGGGGGGTCCTGTTTTATGTTTCACTGAAATAAGGTGTGTCATTTTATGAGGGCATTGCAAATTTCAGGCTCTACCTTCAATTAAAAGAACTCAAGGAGAGACCCCTCCCTCCCCTCCTAACAGTCCAAAGCACAGGACTAGAGTCATTTGGATTTTCTCCTACACATCACTTGCCATTGCACATTATCTCTCAGCAACAGCTGGTGACACGCAGACACGGTGCCTCCAGGAAAGCTCTCTCTTCCCTGGTTCTTTCCGTTTCAGTCCATTTACCTCAGAAAGAAAACACTGCTTTAGCTGGTCAGCTTGCAATATCTTTTCTACAATGTAATTTAAATCCCTTCAGTTAAAGGAAGAAGATTTGCATTTTGAAGCTAGCTTTGCTTTAAAAACTAGCCAAAGTCGAAGGTCTTCACAACCTGATGATCGGATAGAAATTTTTTATAGATAGAATAGAAAATTATAGAATGCCTATGTTTTTTTTTAAAAAAGGGCCCATGTACAGCAGGTTGTGGTGTGGCAAGATGGTTCATTTGGGTGGAAATCTGCCCCTGGGTTTACAAGTTCCCATCTCCCTCCAACCCACCATGGAAAAACTCCAACTGCGTCTTCAGCAAGGCCAAAACAAAAGCTAGCATTTGGAGTTTCTGCTTTATGTTAAAGCTTAGTCCTTTTGGAGCCCATGCCATCAGCTGCAGGCCCTGGTAGAGAGTAGACTCACATGATCATGTGCTCCCGGGTGAGAGAGAATACTCCAATACACAGGGCAAATGCATTACCGGGTGGGGGGGGGAGATAGATTGGGGGAGAGAGGTCTTTGCTCCCCTGGGATTATATTAGCTTGGGTTCGGGACAGACCAGGTGATTTTTCTAAAACACACACACACACACACACACACACACACACACACACACACACACACAAAGCCAGTCAACTTCCCAAGCTTTCACAGGCTTTTGGTAGGTCCATACCCTCTAGTTAGACTGACTAGATCTTTATGGTCCAGTACCTACCTCTGGATGCCCCAACAGTCCAGTACCTGAGTGGTAAGGAAAGAGTGTCAATCTTCTTTTTCTTTTTTTAGATTTTATCAAGAGGCTTTAATGGCTTTAATTTTTAATGATTTACATTTATAAATTTTGATTTCTAAGAATTTTTAATATATTTTATTGATTATGCTATTACAGTTGTCCCATTTCTCCCCCTTTATTCCCCTCCACCCTGCACACCCCCTTTCACCCACATTCCCCCCTTTTAGTTCATGTCCATGGGTGATACATATAATTTCTTTGGCTTCTACATTTTCTATACTATTCTTAACTTCCCCCTGTCTATTTTCTACTACCATCTATGCTACTTATTCTCTGTACCTTTTCCCCTGCTCTCCTCCTCCCACTCCCCTGTTGCTAACCCTCCATGTGATCTCCATTTCTGTGGTTCTGTTCCTATTATAGCTGTTTGCTTAGTTGCTTTTGTTTTAGGTGTGGTTGTTAAGAACTGTGAGTTTGCTGTCATTTTACTGTTCATACTTTTATCTTCTTTTTCTTACATAAATCCCTTTAACATTTCATATAATAAGGGCTTGGTGATGATGAACTCCTTTAACTTGACCTTATCTGAGATGGACTTTATCTGCCCTTCCATTCTGAATGAAAGCTTTGCTGGATAGAGCAATCTTGGATGTAGGTCCTTGCTTCTCCTGACTTGGAATACTTCAGAAAGAGTGTTAATCTTCTTGATGGAGAAATGCTGTAATCCCCTGTTGAAGCTGTATCTTCCTGGTGAAGCAAACAGGCTTGTGCTCCCCAATTTGTTAATCTCAATGTCCAATTCCCTTTGTTCTCTTTTTCCTTGATTACTAACTAGTTAACTACCTACAGTAGCAGTAAGTCTAATACATAAATATGTTTGAAAAGAAAATATACTTACTGTGTTTCTGAGGTTGAATTTAAACCTTTTATCCACTTTTATTCTTTCTAGAAAACAGCAAGCATTTGCAATCTTTGTAAGGGATGTGAGACCTGTGTCTCTACACTCTGCTGCTGTTGATTGGAGGTAGCAGTGGACGTGGATGAGAGTGGGAGCAACTACAACTTCTTCTGCTGCTGCTTCACACCTTCACACCCGATCCCTGTGCCCAGACTATGATTGTAATAAGGTTTGTTCTCTTAGTTATCTGTCTTCAAACAAAAACTGTAATCTTTTTGGTCTCTAGAGAGACCCTAGTTAAATGTTTAATGTATATCCTTTAAGAATATTTTCCCTATGTGATTATACCTGTGATTTTTAACTAGGGGAATTCTGCCATCCAGGGCACATTTTACAGTATCTCAGGGCATTTTCGCTTGTCGTGACTTTAGATATTTTCTACTAATGTGACTTTAGCAATGCTGAAAAACTTCTACAATACACAGGACCACCCCCACAACAAACAAATTTTTTGGAACAAAATGGTAGTGGTTAACATTTTCACTATTATATGTCTATGTGTGGAATTCTTTGCTTTTGTCCTACTCACAGTTCTCTGAATTGTTAGGATGTATAAAATAATGATTTTCATCAAATTTGGGGAACTTCAGACATTGTTTCATTGAATAATTTTCTTGCTTCTTTTTCTCAGTCTATAACAAATTTAAATTATAAAGGTAAAACAGAAAATATGGGAATAAAGAATAATTAATGATAAAGGTAAAAACAGAAGCAGCAGTTATTTCATAATTTCTTAAAGAAGGTAGACCGGTGAGCAAAGTGTAACATGCTAATAAATTCAAACAAATAAGCTAGCATGCCAGTACCAAAGTAAAATAAGCCAGTTATTGAATAAATGCAACCAGTTAAAACAAATAACATAAGAATTTTATCATAGTGCTAAAGTGCTTTTCTTTGTATTCTGAAACAATAGGAAAAGTGTTTTTTTGATAATGACATTTGTGAATGAGAAAGTGAAATACATATCCATCTACTAATTTACTATATTAAATCCTCCTGTCAATGAGATAAAAATTTTCAGAAAATACAAAATAAGAAGAGAATTAAGAAAAATTCATCATGAATTTAATGAGCAAGAATATGAGGATTGGAAATGTATTGTTTTTAAAATAATTAAAAATACTAGGAAGGCAGACTTCTCATTTTCTAGTTTTTAGTAATGTAATTCTCATCAGATGAAGAAAATAATTTATTCTCAATTTTCTAAAGAATAAAATTATAAAGGACTATATTTAAATATGATATCATTCTTTAGTTCCTAATATTAGCTTTTTAATTTAATTCAGTTGAATAAACAGCTCTTAAATTTCTAGTAGGTTTCAGGCACCATGAAAGGAACTGAGGAAAAGAGAAAGAAGATGAAGATCCCTCACTCAAAGAGGTCACACTTAGGACACATGTAAAAGACTAAAGCTATCACAGTAAAATTTTACACATGCAACAATCAAATTACCCACACAGTATAGTATCATAAGTATACTTACTAAGATTTGGAGATTTTTCATGAAGTAGTTAAGACATGAACTATGTTAAGAAGAACAAATGTAATTTTTCAAATGTGTAAAGAAGGAAGGAATTTTCCAAAGCAATGAAGAAATATGTTTGAACAAACAAAAACAAGAAAAAGTTGAATAAAATTAAGGGTTATGGTGTATCTGTAAACAAGAAACAAAGTAGGAAGATAAGATTAAGCCAAATAGGGGATCAGAAGACAGATCATGAATGAATTGTTAAAACTTCAATAGTATATTAAGAAATAGAGTTTACATACAGAGGAAAACAGACAAACATTAAAACATATTCCACAGCAAACTGACATGATATGATTATTATTTGTAAAGACTTGCTCTAGAAGCATCATGTAGAATTTTTAAAAATAAAATGAAAAACAGGGACATCATCAGAAGGCTAGTGCCATAATGGGGAGAATTGTTAAGGATCATCTAGGATAAAGCCTTAAAAATTTAGATTGAGCAAAGACTAAAAGATGTTGTGGTAACAAAATGGCAAGAACTTGGAAGAATTTAGAATAACCTCCAGTGTTCTAGTTTGGAGTTGTGGTGTCTTTCTCTAAGGTGAGAAATGAGAAGAAGACATAAGTATCTTATTTGTGGTTGAGAGAGAGGAATAGCTTTGCTTAGAATATAATCTGCTTTAAATGTCTTAGAAAAGTCAAGTGAAGATATGATGGGAGAAATAAGAAGCTCAATATTCAAATACAGAGTTCAAGGCAATAATCTGGGCTAAAGTTTTACATTTCAATCAGTGGGTATATAGGTGACAGACATTTGAAGCTTAGGGAACAAAAAACAATTATTCACAAAAAAATGAGAAGAGACCTAAAAATGAAACCTTTAAAAATATTCAGCACATAATAGAAAACTGAGAAAAACCAAGTATAGACAGAGGAGAAACAAAAGGGAGTGTATGTCATACATTAAAGTATCAAATGCTACAGAAGAAATATAAAATAAGATAATAGATATTTTTCCATTGGATCTATCAATGAAAGACAATTCTATTGGATATTAGAAACCACAATGAAGTATGTTGAGGAGAACTTGGTGTTTAGCAGTGAAGTAAAAGAAACTAGACAATCTTTATAAGAAACTTGGTTGTGCAGACACATACAATGAGGAAAAAATAAAAAAGGTGAAAGGAATCAAGAAAAAATTTATTGTATGCCATGAATTACAGTATTTAAAAGATGAGTATAATGGTGAAGGCAACTAATTAGAAAAGGAAATAAGGTAGAAATTTTGTAAGATAATATTAGAGTATGATAATTACTGGTCACATGTACAAAAATTGCTTAAAACAAGAATAAGATACCTTTGTCTACTATAAATCTATGCCTAGATCAGGATAAAAAATCAGTGGTGAGCAAAAAATTGAAGGAATTTATGGCTTCTATTTCCTCTGTGAAGTAAAAAGATTGAGTTGTGTTGAATTAGAAGGAGTAAGTAGTGTTGTAGCTTAGGCTTCCAGAAATTACTAAAGTTAAGTAGCAATTGTGCAAAATGTAAAAAAAAAAAAAAAAAACACCAGATGGATTACATAAAATCCTAGCCCATCAGTGGTAAGGCTCCAGTAACAAAATTTCCAGTACAAGTATGATACTCTTTTAAGCACATCTGTGTGATATCTCAAGATGTGTTCAGTGGCTCCGGTATAATAACTAACAGGATAGGTTACGCAGGTGAATTTTCTAGATGCGTGCAAAATGTGGACAAAAAAAAAACAATGGAGAATCCTTTCTTGTCATACATGCTTTGGATTCCCAAGGGATTTACAATTTAGAAGAGAGGATCCAAATCATTGATTTACAACCTGCTATGGAGTGATTTCCACTGAGAAAGCACCAGATTAGGAGTCTTCGGAAAAGAGTAGCAGTGATCTGGGCTCTACTCAGTCAGAGTTTCAAGTATTCCGCGGCTGATGAAAGGTGGAAGTCCCTGCTTTTGCGATCAGGTGTGCCTTTGGGTCTTTAGTTGAATTGTAGCAGAATGCAACACCATTTAATCCATAAGTTCAATAGACGTTAAAAGGGAATGAAAGAAGGAAAGTTAGCTTGTTCATAAGAACAATTATTAAGAAGACATGTACCTACACCCAGTGGAAAAGAGAGGTAGGAAGTTTCCTTTAGCTACCTTAGGAGGAATAGAAGCAAGCATCATTATATCCTACTAGTCTACTTTAAAGGTAATTATTTCATCTGTGCTCTGAACTGTTGGACCAATGGTCCAATTTCACTCTGCTTTTTTAAAAAAATCATCTTTTTTGCTTTTTCTCCAGCTTATAAAACACTGTTATTTTTCAGCTATATGGTTAGCTTCAATTATTACTAATATGCTTCATGATTCCCAAAGTTACAACTTCAGCCCTGACACCTCTGAGGCTCCAGTCCTGATTAGAAGAGTGTTTATTTTACTTGCTCTACCTGATGATCTCAGGCATTCACTCAAACTCAAAATGTCTCAGTCGAACATATATCCACAAATGTGTCCCTCCTCTTGTTTTCTTATCTCACTGTCATCTAAAAGACATCATTATTCATCCAGTTATTCAAACTCAAAGCTTTAAGGTCCTTCTAACTTCTCTTTTTCTATTTCCTATTGGCAAGTCTTACCCATCTCTTATTTCCATCACCTCTTGTATAGCCCCCTTGCCACCGCCTAGAGAAGGCAACCATCATTTCCCAGAAGCTCCAGTCTCTCATCCCTTCCAACCGCATACTTTCATGAAATAAAATGATCACTGTAAAATGCAAAACAGCTTATGTTATGTGCTCTGTAGCTCACTATGTCCCAAAGGTAAATGTGATATTCCTTGACTTCTTGATTAGTTTTCAAGATTTCCCACCATATCATGGAACCAATTACTAGGGGTTTAGCCTAAAGTGAGAATAAAACAAAGAATAAAACAAAAATTCCTACACTCATGTAGTTTACGTTCAAATGGAAGATGAAAGATAAAAACATTAATAATAGCAATAATTGCTATGGAGAACACAAAGCAAGTTTAGGGTAATTGAAGTTGGCTTGTGGAAGAGGGTACAATTTTTTTATCCTCACCAAGGATATTTTTTAATTGTTTTGAGAGAGAGAGAGAGAGGGAGGGAGGGAGAGGGAGGGAGAGAGAAACATCAGTGTAACAGAAACATCTATTAGACTGCCAGCTCCCCAGCTGGAGATCAAACCCACAGCACAGGCATGTGCCCTGACCAGCAATCTAATCCACAACCTTCCCATGGACAAGATGATTCTCTGACCAAGCCACACTGGCCAGGGCAGAAAAAGATACGATTTTATATATTGTGGTCAGTGGATGTGTTGAAGTGATATTTGTGCAAGGACTAGAAGTACATGCAGATTGCAACTTGCACAATTTCTCATGCACTATTTTTCTAAGTCTTTCTCACCTCCTAACACACATACATACACATAAAATTACTTATTTATAACAAGTAGCTCCTCCACTACTAAATAATAAACTTCATAAAATATGCAAATTCGCCTTGTTCATGGATTCCTAGTTCCAGGAATAAAACCTAACACATATTAGTGCCTCAATAAATATTTGATTACTTTATGTATTACATTGAATTAGACTTCAGCCGCATTTGAAGAAAACATCAAGTTAAAACAAAGCTAAGCAACACCCAGACTCATATATTGTAAAACAGAAGTTTGCCATTTAATCCTTTTGTGAAAAAAATCAAACAGATTCTTGGCTCCATATATCAAGAGACTCCCAAGTTAATGCCAGTGTACAAAGCCTGCAGCAACAGCAGCTGGAACAACGTATGCAACTTTGCTCCCTACCAGTTCAGAGGAAACAGAAATGAGGGCACAAAAGATTATACAAACATCCTGGCAGCATAATTTACTTGTGTTTATGATTAATACTTGTATCATGGCTGTCATTCAGAATATTGAAGGTCTGAACATTTGTAATTTTCTAATGTGAAAATAATTTGCTCTGACATTAGAACAAAATTTCAAGATTGAATATCTGAAAAAATGTAATCAATAACAAAAAAAAACTGAATATCTGAGCTCCATTTGAGTCTGCTTCAACATTATTTCCAAAATAACATTTCCTCTTCTAGGGATATTTCAAGCTGCTATGCATTGATTGCTAATTACATGCTCGACGTATTTTTATATTTAATCTTCATGAAATTCCTACAAGGTAGATTTTATTATCTCGCTATTATGGTTGAGAAAACAAGGAGGAGAAAGGTTAAAGAAGCTGCATCAAAATCCCATTGTTGAAGGTGTAGTAGAGATTTGAAGCCACATTTGTCAGCATTCAAAGTTCATGCTTTTAACTTTTTAACAATATCAACATATATATTTATTGCATAGAATTGCTTCCTACTTATTCTTTTAAGCAAAAATATTTTGTTGCATTTAAAAGAGAACAAATGTGGCTTGTTGCTTTAAATCTATATTTTTCAAGAAAGTAAGAACTACCTACCTTCTTCGTGTCAATTTTAAAGAAGTTGTAAACTTAAATGTCTGAGTCTCTAAAATTTCTATTTATTTTTAATTTATTTTCTTTTCTAAAAAATGATGCATGCTAATTGTAAGAACTGTAAATGATAAAATTTAAAATTAAAAGGAAGACAATAAAATTATCAACCATAACAGAACCCAGAGAGAACTGCTGTCACTATTTGATGGAAAATACCTCCGGTATCTTTATCACGAATATATGCAAATACACCCATATGGACATGGTCATATAAATATCTCTATTTCTGGATTTTGTAAATGGAATTTTAATTTGTTTTATTTTTTATTCTTTGTCATATTCACACAAGCCCAAGGGTTAACATCAAAACAATTATAAATTAATCTTGAAATGAATCTTGACTTTATTTTCTTTTAGTGTTTTATTTTCCTCTTGTTAAATGCTAGTCACTCTTCCAAACTTGTACCTTTCCATATGAAGTAAAGGAGGCAAAGAGGCTGCTCAGACTGGACTACAATACCCAGCCTAAATTTCTACAAAATGTACCAAATGCTTGAATCCAACTTGGAATTCTGAAGATGTGTGCATGGTGTGTGTGTGTGTGTGTGTGTGTGTGTGTGTGTGTGTGTGTGTAGAGACTGTCCAGAAAGTATCCAGCTATGTAATATTAAAAAATAAAGACATTTTTTGAAAAAGACACAAGAAACATACATTAAGACAATGCCACTTCAGTCCCCTTCAAAGTAGGCACCATGGGACCTCACACAAGTCTCCCAATCACCATCAGCTGCTCTATTTCCCTGAATCTCATTGAGGATCCAAAATTTCATCTATTTCAAATGTGATTTTAGTTTTGGGAAAAGCCAGATGTCTCAGGGCGCCAAATCTGGGCTGTAGTAGGGCTGAGTCACCTGGGTGATTTGATGTTTCTCCAAAAAACTCTTCACGAAACATGATGCATAAGGGGGTGCACTGTTGTTTTGAAGTTGCCAGTCACCACTTGCCCATGGCTGTGGCCTTCTGAGTCATCTGAATAGTTTCCACAGAGGAATGTTCAAGCTTAATGCAAAATTTGATACAGATTCATTGCTCTACTCAGTCATTTTGAATATGACGGCCATACAGTACGCATGCTCACTCAATGGCGTCCACCTCCCCCACGGACTAGCACAGTGAAATCTTCCTTGTCCACTCATGCACATCCCAGTCCACTCTCCTTGGCTGCCACATTACATTGATATTGCATAAACTGTTCTCACTATATTAACAATGGCTGGACTTATTCCAGACAGACTATATGCACACAGGTTAAACCCATGGGCCAAATGTTATCCCTGGCATGCTTTGGAATGACCTTTGCACAAAAAATCATCTTACTGTTTCTATCAGGTTGTAAAAAATTAAAGAAAGATACTCTAATATGACTGAGAACAAAACTGGCCTGCAAAACCTAAAATATTTACTAACTGCCCCTTTAAAGAAAAAGTGTGCCCACTCCAAATGAAGACTTTGAATTAAGATTCTTACTCAACAATTCAGGTATCTTGTGTATCTAAATGCTAATAGTATGTTGTTAAAATCCTTAATTAGAAAACTTAGTTGGTATCTAGAAATTTACAAATGTGAATTTATTAGAAATAGTGCAATGGAGAATGTCTTCCTTACTGGCATTTTTAATATGTGTGAATGTGCACTCTGATTTCTATGCACTTTTGTATTTAACCAATCAGAAGACTCATGGACATTCAAAGATAATAATATGAGTATAACCTTTGAGTTATTGAGGCTTTTAAAAATCTCCATTTTTCCTGGAGAAATTTGTCATGGTGACTCAGTCCAACAAGAGCCTATTCATACTATGTCATTCCTTTCATCTTCATTTATACAATATTGATAGCTTAGATGTTTTAATGAATATTTCATTTATTTATTTTTGTGGCTCACAGAATGTGGTTAAGGGCCTAATAATCATTAATAATGGAAAGGTCTCCCTTGCTTTTGTTGAACTTCCTACATCAACCTGGCAAAAGCATTATAAACCTATGGGTCTCACCATAGACATTTAACTTCAGCCTGCTCAGTTTTCTGACACAACCAGGAGTAGTAGGGAATTCCACAACTCTAGAAACTTGGATGGGAAACATGTTCTAACTAAAACACAAATCCTCACATTAATTACAAAAATGTCCGGGCATTACCAATTAGTGTTGAGCATCCTAATCAATGAAGAAAAATATAGTGAGTAAATCTTTAAAAATTCATCTTTTTTTCAAAAGTGCAACTGTTTTATTTTCTTTAACTTTTTTTACTGTTGTTCAAGTACAATTGTCTTCATTTTCCCCAGGCCACTCCCCCACCCCATCCATCCCCACCTCCCACCCTTGATCCTCCCTCCCTTAGGTTTTGTCCATGTGTCCTTTATGCATGTTCATGAAAAACCTCCCCCTTTCCTCCTTCATTGTCCCCTCATTGAAATTAAAAATTGATTTTTACCAAAGTTGGTAAAAGCTGTGGGTTATCTCTGGCCCCGAATATTGAGGCCAAATGCCAACGCACATGGTTCCTTCATTTGTAAAAAGTAGCTTAACAATAACTGTCTAGTTTTGTGGAAAAAACAGAAGATTAACATCGTGATTTATACTATGTATATTATATGGGTAAATACTGTTTATAATTATATATAATTATACTGTGGTCATGTAATGAAATTAAACCTATGTACAAAAATGTAAGAAATGATATTGTTTCAAGAGTATTTGTTCAAATGTTTAAAGATAAAGCAGCATCATTTCTGTAGCTTACTCTAAAGATTCAGGAAAAAATATAAGTATACAAACATTCACATAAACATACACTTGTGTATATGTATTTATGTGTATGTGTGTATGTGCTTGTTCACTATTTTAAACCACTAATACAACATTTTGTACCCATATATACACACACTAACTGGCATGGCCTCACACTTCTTCCCCTCACCTCACCTTTAGACCAATTTCTTCCTGACTTTAGACCCCTAGTTTGTTTTTTTGGAGCATTTATTTTAGAAAAATTGCAATTTAGAATTCTTCCTTGCCCCTTAGAGATTCAAATCTTCTCATAAAATCTTGCCAGGTTTACAAGCCAGAAATATCATCCTTAAGATCCTGGGAGTCATCCCTTCTGGTTACAACATAAAGAAAGATAGTGTTATTATCTGCCCATCTCTGTTACGGTAGGAGACTAACTTCCAGCAGCACCAGCTAGCAAACCTGGATGGCCTGTTCACATTGACCAGTCGCCTCTGCAATGTTCTTCAGTACCATTCCAGGGGTTAAAAATTTCACCAGTTTTTGTTTCAGGGGAATTGAGTTCAGTCTCTTTCTGTTGCAATAGTCTTGTATAGAGCTTCTTTGCATGTTTAACTCCATCGGTGCAATTTTTCTCTGAGTGGACACACAGAGAAGAAAATGATTAAGTAAATAGTAACATTAATGTTGGGAGAACCTGACAGGCAAAGGGGAATTCTTTGTACCATATTGCAATCTCTCTATACTCCTGCTTTCTTTCTAAATTAAAAGTTAGGCAATCATGCAAAATTTACATGAAATGTTTTATAATATCTAGGCCCTGGTTGGTGTGCCTGAGTGGATTGAGTGCTGACCTGTGAACCTAAGGGTCACTGATTTGTTTCCCAGTCAGGGCACATGCCTGGGTTGTGGCCCAGGTCCCCAGTAGGGGCCTCATGAGAGGCAACCACACATTGATGTTTCTCTTCCTCTCTTTCTCACTCCCTTCCCCTCCTTCTGTAAAAATAAATAAATAAATAAATAAATAAATAAATAAATAAATAAATATCTAACAACATTTTTGAATCAAAACCCAAATACTCAATTTCAAAGCACACTCAGGATACACATTTTCAATAGCTATATTTAAAACAATCTAATAGCCACACCAAATTGAGATATATCTGTTAACACCATCAATTGGTTAAAAAAAAGGAAAGAAAGACACTCAGAAATAATTATGGTACCCAATTACACATGAATAATTATGCTCAGGAAGCTGGAGGCAAATTCTGTTCTTATGTAGAAATGTAAAATTTATTTCAATTTGAAGACCAACTAGCAATGTATACTATTTAAGATATTTTATGTAAAATTCAAAATCATATACTAAAAGACAGCAGAGACAGAGGGTCACCTCAGTATTATCAGTGGTATAGCTCAGCATCACAAAGAGTAAATTGTTCCATGAAATCCACAGGAAGTGACCATCTTTCTCCTGAATAATTACTTCTAGCAGGAATCTTCCAACTTGGGGTCATGGTATATGAAAAAGAAATCTTGCCTTCTCATAATTTTTACTCATTAGTCTTTGTTCTATCCTCTGAAAAACTTAAAACTTGTGCAACTGTATGTGTTTTAAATTCTTAAAACAGCTTTCATCCATGTTTTTAAGCTAAACATTTCAATCAGTCCTCTTTTAACCGCCCTGGCCTCTAACAGAACACAATATTCAAAGTAAGCAGAACAGTAGAGACATGGTCAGGACAGCACCTAATACTGGAGGTGGCCAAATGGTTGAAGTCACATCCGGCTTCTGAGTTCAACAGTGACAGCAATGCTGGAGGCAGAGTCTGGTGTCCGTCATGGGTCCTAGAGACATGGCAAGCTGTGGCATCTGTGGATCAAAATGGTTGTGGTGTCTTCAGCAAACTCATTCTCTGGAGCAATGACGGGATGCTCACTTTCACCTAGCCTCCTTTTTCCTGACCATTTTACAAGTCTTGTGTCTCTTCAGCGAATCTTTCAGCCTATTCCTTTGCTGATTGAATCAGCTAGAAATAGTTTCATTGGCTTACTTCTAAAAACCTTAACTGATATATATGTATCTTTTCAACTAATCATCTGGTTATTGATCATTCATTCTATATAAATGCTACATGATGTGCAAAAGGCTGCATGAATATATATATGTATAAAAGGATATGTAAAATATATATAAATATAAATAAATATAGCCCTGGTCAAACTGTCATAATGTCCCTTAAAATTAATCATAGGATTATCATTCATGGATTTATTTAAATATCTTAGGTTTGCTTCTACTTTCATCTCGTATATTAGAAAGTTACATTTGAGATGTTTCAGCCACAATGTCTGTGCACCACAGCAATCAGAGTTCAACATAGACACATGGGTTTGTTTTGTTTTGTTTTTGGGGGGCTGGAGTTACTGTAAAGAAGTGTGTTATTGTTCCTACTGAATGCATATGAATAGATGGGCAGCAAGGAAAGATACCAGGCCTTCAACTTCTAGAGTCTGAGCTAAAAATCCGATCACAGAAAGAGAGTACTCTAAGAATCTGCTACCAGCTGAGATCAGAACTGGAGAGAAAAATAATATGCAGTTAGGCAAATATCTGACATAATTTTTAGAATTAATTCTAGGCCATTCTCTCACTTAATCAAAGGCCTTTCTCTCTCTCTTTCTCTCTCTTTCTTTGTTTCTCTCATGAGCTGACTCACTTTTTCAGCTCCAACTTGAGAATAGTGCTTTTATACCTAAATATACCAGAATGCTCTGATTTTAATGAATGACCTAAATTGACTTACTGCATGACCACTCAAGGAGCATTCTAAATTCAAGGAGCATTTCTAATTCTAGCATATTGAAGTGAGGGTACCAGATCTGGGTTTATCTTATTTGAATTATTCTTGATTTTCTGGAAACCTATCATGTTTTTACTTCATTCCAATTGAAAGGGTACATTTTAAAATATTTCTTTTCTTCATTTTTGAGCAACATAAGTTTAACCAGGTGAGTTTGAACTATATGAGGTGGTGAAAATAGTAGCACTGGTCCAGGAATAAAAATATCAGTCATGTTTTTCAAGCTTTAAATCAACTGAAATCTATTTAACATACTATTAAATTTAGCTGATTAACCATTCCTAATTTTACGTCTTCAAGACCGCATAGCTTTTGGAGAGCAAACCAGACTCTGAAACCAGACTCAACTACCTCAGATACTGGTTTGCTATGAGACTGATGACTGAAATTGTTTATGCCATCTTAGAGTGGAGTTGAAGATAATAGATACAATAACAAAGAATTAATCATAACACAGAAAGTGGAACAGAATGGGAAGGTGAGAAATAAAGTTATTTCCCTTTTGTATAGGCTTTTCCCTGCCTTTCTCTGTTTTGTTTTTGCTTCTTTATTCATTTCAGTCCAGACCTGTTTTTTTCACAGTACCTTTGCAGCTGTAATTTACACTCCTTAGGTGGTAGGCCATAAGTCTGGAAGTCAAGGTGCTGTTTAAAGAATTCAAGGAGAATTGGTCCTTTCTGTTAAATACCAACAACCTTACTAACAAAATACAAGGGTAAATACAAGTTCCTGAAACTGCAAAGTAATGCACATAAGATTTACCTGTAATGATATTTATGACTTGTCCATTAATATTATTCAGTATTTTGTTTTTTAGTTATTTTGTTTTTTTTCTAGATGTCAAACACTAAAAAATAATGAACAATGAAATGTAACATTGAAAAATTTTATTAATATTTGTTTTTATTTTTTGTGTTGTTGAATTGGTAAAATTTGGAAGTATTTGAATTTTGTAAAAAATCACACTCTGTATCCTGGCTGGTGTGGCTTGGTGGTTGAGCACCAGACCGTGAACCAAAGGGTTGCAGGTTCAATTCCCAGGCAGGCACATGTATGGGTTGTGGGCCAGGTCCCCAGCATAGGGCATGCAAGAGGCAACCACATATTGATGGTTCTTGCCCTCTCTTTCTCTTTCCCTTCCCCTCTCTGTAAAAATAAATAAATAAAATCTTTTTAAAAAACAGTAGCCTGCGTTCCTTGGATACATAATGTAAGACTTAATGGTGTGATTTTATAACACCTTGAATTGTCACAAAATCCTCCTACACTGACATATTTTCCAATTTTAAAAATACGTTTGTAGATTCTAGACTCTACTTTTCAAATTGCCTTTCACTTAGTGGAAAGTAATTTGCAAAATATTAGAAGCACTGTTTGACATGCTATTTTTTTCTCTGCAGCATTTAACTTCTCATTCCTGACCATAAAACTCCAAGACTGTGTAAGCTGAGCTCACACTGCTAGCCTGACCTCCTGTGCAGAGAGATCTGCCATCTGTGCCACCTAGGGTTTCGTTATGAAGAAGATCCTCCCCTCAAGGGAAAGATAGGCATGTTCCCGCTGTTCTATAAATCTCTTTACAACCATTTTCCTCACTCCAACTGATAATCAAAGTATCTCAATTTTGTTGCAGAAGGGTCTCTTGAATCCCACTATATTTTCCCCATTTCTACCACCTTAGTTGAAGCTTTATCAACTGCCATATAGACTTTTACAATATCTGCCTCTTCCATCTCTTTTCCTCAAGTTTCCAAACCCTGGCTCCTGTCTTGAGTGAGTACAGAAAATACAGAGACAAGGTTTAGTTCATGGAAGACCTTGTATCATTCCTCAAATATTATCCTTTAAGCAAGGGAGGACATTTTTAAAAGCAGCTTGTCTTTGCCACACTCCTGTTCCCATCGGGGTGATGTGCTGGTCCTCTTTTCTCCCTGGTTTCACCTTCTCAGTCTCACTCACCCACAGTCAACCACAGTTCAAAAGTATTAAACCTAAAATTCCAGAAACAAACAATGTCTAAGTTTTAAATTATGCGCTGGTGAAATCTGGTGGAATTTCACGTTGTTCCTCTCTGTCTTACTCAGTGGGTCAGGCTGTCTGCACTGCTAGCCCATCAGTCACTTAGTGTCTGTCTGGGTGATCAGATAGTTTGTCTTAGCGTTATAGTGCTTGTATTCAAGTCACCCTTATTATACCTAATCATAGTCTCAAAGTGCAAAAGTAGACATTTCAAGAGTAGTTATGCTGGCAATTCTGATAAGTTAATAAAGAGAAGTCATAAAGTGTTCTCTTTAAGGGAAAAGATAAGTACAGTATATTAGATATTTTGAGGGAGAGAGAACACATTCACGTAACTTTTATTACAGAATATAGGTATAATTGTTCAATCTTATTATTAGTTTTTCTGTTAATCTTTTATTGTGCCTAATTTATAAATTAAACTGTATCATAGGTATGTATGTTATGGGAAATAATATAATATCTATAGAGTTCAGCACTATCCCACAGATGTATTTTCTTAAGTACCATTGATTATATCAACCTTTTTTCCTTGAAAATGAGAGTCGTCTGACTGTTTTCAGGGCATTTCATGACATGTCAGTTGTATTTGTACTCATATTTGTAAATATTCCAAAATTGATAAGTAAAAGAAAACCTGGGAAAAATGAAGTGAAACTACTAACTTTAAAAGTTGGTGTTATATTAGTATCCTAATCTGTATCATTTGGCACAACAGTTTTTATCACAGCTCCTCTCTGCAGTGACACAGTATTTTATGGAATTGTACTTGTCACCTTATAATACTAATACATTGTTTCTTTTTGTTTTAAAAAAATATGCCTAGATCTATGAATGCTTTAAAATAAAAATCATAAATATTGCTTAAAAATTTACCAAAAAAGATCATGAATTCCTAATAAATGGTTACTTGAAATCAGTTATTCTGAAAATGAAGTAATTTTATAATTTTAAAATATTACAATAAAATGTATAATGCATAATAAACAAAGTCTTAAAAGGCATCTGAATCAAGGGGATAAATGTTCAGAGATGCATAAAGTATACATTTATACTGTACTCTGATATTCAATTAGAAAAAAGGCACCAGTTGGCATCTAAAAACATAAAAGACAAGTCAGTGGTTAGTACATGAGCAATAACACTACAAATAAGTAAAAAGTCACCAGATGCACAGGTATAAATTAGGACAGTATTAAGGTCACAGAATAATAGAAAGGTCAATAAAAAAAGTTTAGTTAATGGCAACACTCACTTCATTATATTGGTTAGCTATCTTGACATTTAATAGATGACTTAGCTATAGTTTATTTCATTTAGCAAATTACATACAATAATAACAATAAATAGTAATTAAGTTTGATTTTTTAAAAAAATAATTTGATGCTTTTTAATGTCAGCATGAAAAATTTGGATGAAAAACTTTAAGAAATTACTTTCCAAATAAAATTAATTTTAAATATATATTTTAAAATAATATTAAATGATGTTCAATAAAATAATGTATGCACAACATCTATCTGCTAGCAGTATTATTGTTATCAATATCTAAATGATGTCTGCACTCCCATGCTCGTTACAGCATTACAGGCAATACAGGGAAGCAGCCTAAGTGTCCACTGACCCCTGAATGGATAAAGAAATGCATGGCGTATATATGCAATGTGATATTCTTTAGCCACAATAATGAAGGAAATCCTGCTATTTGTGACAACATGGATAAATCTTGAGGGAATTAAGTTTAAAAAGTCAAACAGAAAATACCATATACTGTATGATCTTATTTATATGTAGAATCTAAAAAAACTGAAGCTCATAGAATCGAGAAAGAAATTGGTGGTTATCAGGCAGGCAGTGAGGGGTGGGCAAAATGAGGAAAGGTGTTCAAAAGGTGCAAACTCCCATTTATAAGGTAAATATGTCCTGGGGATGTGATGTCCACCACGGTGACTATAGCTAACAATCCTGTATTACGTATTTGAAAGTTTTTAAGAGAGAATATCTTAAAAGTTCTCATCCTAAGAAAATAAACAGTGACTATGTGAGATAATGGATGTTCACTAAAGTTATTGTGGTAATCATTTCACAAATATATACATGCATATGCTTCTCAACTTGCAGTGGGGTTATGTCCCATTAACCTATTTTAAGTTGAAAATATCATAAATCAAAAGCGCATTTAATATACCTAACCTACCTAACATCACAGCTTACCCCTAACATGTTGAGAACACAATATCCAAAAAAACATCGGCAACGTAGTGCACTGTAGAGTTATTTGCTGTTTATCCTGGTGATTGCAGGCCTGACTGGGACCTGTGGCTTGCTGACTGTCCAGCATCACGGGAGAGTAATATAAGGCATAGCATTAGCTCAAAGAAAGAGCGCTATCCAAAAATTCAAAGTACACTTTCTACTGAATTCACATTGCTTTCACAACACTATAAGGTCAATGAATTGTAAGCCATCATAAGTCTGGGCCATATGATTATTAAGTCATTATGTTTTCTCCCAACTCAAGGTTTTAGTCTTTGCTCATACTCTGCTTTTGAGTTATTTCACGGCACCTGTGAATGACATTTGGGAGGATATTCTGCCGTACTTTAGCTAGAGCTTAAAGCCAAAACCAAAAACACTTTGATGTTTTTAAAGCTGGTAACAAAGATGTACATAATAAAATATATTAAAACATTCTTACCCGCAATACTTTCTAAATATTGTGTTTATCTTTTTTATGGTCACTATTAACTGCCATCTCCTCATATTTTCTAGCTTCAAATATTTTAAGTAGCGTGAAGGATGTATATTAGTCTAATTTTTTTTCTAGAGGAGAATGTCTCTGCTCTTGGTGCTTTGCAGGTTTCTTAAGAGATCATTTTAATTGACAATGGCAAACAGTGTTTACTGACTGAAAAAAAAGTTGGCTACATTTTTGATGCACTCTTCTTGTAAGCCAAAATACATTAGAGCTCTTTATGGACAAAATATGTTAAGACCTAGAGTGAAATCTACATACAGGGAAAATAGAAAGGCCTTGATCTCATTCTTTTTTTTTTTTTTAGCATCTAGTGTTGACATGCTTGTATCTACAGTTGGCTGAAATTGCCTCTTGTTGGCAACTACCACCCCTGCTTCTGAAAATATAAAAAAATCAAATTAACAACAAAATAAACTTCTGACCCTCAAAGTCATGGTAATAACTGAAATACTATGTAAGAGCTTGCTAGTCTAAATAATGGGAGTTGTCATTTTATACTTAAATGTACAATAAAGTTGCCATTACATATTTTGATGGTCTTTCCATACCAGCAATCTTTTCATAGCTACCAGGTTCAATTCCCACTCAGGGCACATGCTTACGTAGTGGGTCCAATCCCTGGGCAGGACACATATGAGAGACAACAGATCAATGTTTCTCTCTCATATCAATGTTTCTCTCCCTCTCTCTCCTCCTCCCTTCCCTTCTCTCTGAAATTAATAAGTATTTCCTCATGTGAGGATAAATAAACAAATAAGTAAATAGATAAGCTTAACCTGACTTCAAGACAATTATAAAGTTACTATAATCAAGATAGTAAAGTACTGGAGAAAAAAAAATAGACAATCAATGAAACAGAAGAGAACCCAAAAGCAGACCCACATATAAATACAGTTAACTAATCTTCCACAAAGAGCAAAGGCAATACAATGGAGCAAGCACTGTCTTTTCAACAATGGTGATGGAAAAACTGGTCATCCACATGCAAAGAAAAGTTAACCTAGACACAGACCTTACACTATTAACAAATATTAATTTTAAATGGATCACAGGCCTAAATGTAAAAAAAAAAAATCAAAACTATAAAATTCCTAAAACATAATATTGAAGAAGACTTAGATGACCTGGGATATGGTGATGACTCTTCAAGTATATCACCAAGGACACCATCCATGAGAGAAGTATTTGATAATCTGGACTTTATTAAAATTAACATCTTCTGCTCTGCAAAATACAATACTAAGAAAATAAAAAGACAAGCCATGGACTTGGAGAAAATCCCTGCAAATGACACATCTGATGAGGACTGTTATACAAAATATAAAATAACTTTTAAAACATTTCAATTCCAGAACCAACATCTAAATTAGACTAAATTGCATTAAAGAAATTAAAAGGCTTTATATTGTTTCTAAGATTAATTATCTTCTCTGTCAATAATAAGCCGTGTAATCAAAAAACAATTATGGAACTCTTACTATGCAGAAGACCAAGCATACAAATAAGAATTCATCAGTGCTCATGGATAGATAGGCAGACCTGAAATAATATTCTATGTCTCTATAGTGATACATATTTTTCCTTAAGATACAAAAATTATATCATGGCAAAGCACAGTGGTTCTCAAAGTTTAATATCCAACAAAACTATCTAAATGACTAGTGAACCCGCAGATTTCTGAACCCTACTTTCTCTTTATAGCAATAAAGTGACGTTCTGTGGTTTCCTGTGTATTTTTACATATCAGACTTAAACTACTGCCCTCCACTGTTGGCTCTACGAGAACAGGGACTATGATGATATTGTTAAATGATCTCACAGCAACACCTAGCTCTTGACACACCATGATTTTTGGAAAAAAATTTTTGACAAAAAAATGTATTTTGAAAGATTAAAAATTAAAAAATTAAACAAGCTACATAGAAGTTTTGATATATTTCTTTAGACAGTGCTTTATAGTATCCCCTTTAGCATACTGAGCATTAGCTTAACATTAGGAAAAACAAGGTACATCCACTGAGCCTCTGCTGTGTATGTAACCCGCACTTCCTGGGGATCATAAGGGTAATAAAGAAACTAACAGGTAAAGTAGCCAATGTTTTCTGTTCATTTAATTTATGCTGAAATAGCTCTAGGATATCAAAATTATTTTTTTCAACATCACTATAGGGTAATTATTATTATTATTATTATTATTATTATTATTATTATTATTATTATCATTATCATTATGCTGATCTCAGCTGAGGAAATTCAAGCTGACAACGTCAAGTAAATTGCCTGAAATAACATAGCAAAAAAAGCTGAATTCAATAGGCTCTGATGGTCTAAGTTAGGGCCACATAAGTCACAAATATGAAATATTTCTTGAAAGACTATGATTTAAAGACCTATGCAAATGATAAATTCCATAGCAGTTCAACGGGCACAGGGTCAGTAAGATTGTGGTGATTAGGAGAGTTTTTATAAGCTCTTTTAATTCAGGCCTGGAAACATAAGTTGATTTTGAAAATTATAAGAAAATATGAAGACTTTCTTGTACAGAGGTACATGAGCAGTGACAGAAGCGGGTGATGACACAAGGCTTTTCTAACAGATGAAGACTGGCCTGGAAAGGCAGATATCATGTAGTGTCATAGAGAACGTATGTGCTGAGTTCTACAGGTAAGTCACGTCACCGGTTCATCCAAGTGCCCATACATCCTTACTCAGCTCATCTATTTCATTATTTAATTTCACAGTGGGCGTTAGGTATAAGGAATACGGTTCAAGTCTAAATCAGTATTGCCCACCTTGCTTTATTAAATTACGGTCATCTGACCTCTTTTGGTTCTGTCATAGTTCTCTCAGACTTTGTCACTTGTATATACAAAGTCTGTCCAGAACGTATACAGCCATGTAATATGAAAAATAGAGACATTTACTGAAGAAGATACAAGATTCAAGAAACATTGTTTATAGGACAATGATGCCTCAGTCCCCTTCAAAGTAGGCACCTTAGGATCTCATGTAGTTCTCTTTGCTGCAATCAGCTGCCTCATCATATTTTCCTGAATTTCATCAATGGTCTGAAATCTCTTCTCTTTCAAAGTGATTTTAGGTTGGGGAAAAGCCAGAAGTCACAGGGTGCCAAATGCAGATTATAGGGGTGCTGAGTCACCTGGGTGATTTCGTGTTTCACCAAAAATCTCTGCATAAGACGTGATACATGAGCCGTCATGTTGTTGTGATGAAGCTGCCAGTCATCAGTTGCCAATAGCTGAGAGCTTCTGAATCATCCAAATAGTTTCTGTGGAGGAATGATCAAGCTTAACACAAAATTTGATGCAGATTTGTTGCTCTACTCAGTCATTTTGATTGCAATGCACACAGCACACAGCACACATGCTCACTCAACAGCATCTACCACCCCCACTGACTGGTACAGTGAAGTCATCATTGTTCACACATACACATTTCAGTCCACTCTCCTTGGTTGCCAGGTTACACAGATATTGTGCAAACCATTCTTGTTATATTAACTATGTCTGGACTTTTTCTGGACAGACCTCGTACATGCAAATCAGTGAGTCTAAAAGCCATCATGGGGTTGTAGGTACAGTGTACTGCCAAGAATGGAGTCAACAATGAAGAAGGACAGCTGTGAATGAAGAACAAGAGATAACATTCCAGGTATACTATGTTTCAATACAAGTCCAACATATAGGCTACAGTTTCGTTACAAATAATACATTTCTTTGTTTTTTAATCCACTTTGATTAGGATTTTCCATTATAACTGAAAGCATACCGATGACTACAGATAACAACATGTGAGAAGGTAATGAAAAAAACACAAATAAAAGACAAACACATAGTGCATCAAATAATGGCTCCACCATTTTCTGCATCAATGATATTTTCAAGGCATTTAACTTCTCCCTGAGTCTGAGCTGACTCACTGAAAAATAGAAAGACCCTATTTATAAAGCATTTAGCACAGGCAGAATTGACAGTGGGATCAAATGGAGGTGAGAATGAAATGTGTACTCGATCAAGTCTGTTACAATGGCCTTCGAAGTGTTGCTTCTAAAGAATGACATGACTTGAAGGGTTAGTACATTTATGTAAACACCATTTGGGTTAAAGAACCCTAATAGCAATTAAATGGGGAGATTAGGGTCTGTGTTAAGGTATTTGGCACAGCAACAGAAATGAAAATACTTGCTTAAAAAATATTTCAACGACAAGAAAAAATAATTTTCTTGTCTTCTACTTCAACAGAATAAAAATATATTGGCTTAGTTAGTTCTACTTAAAACTGACATTCTAAACAGTTATTTTATAAGAAAAAAAAAACAGTTCAGCCCATGATTCAGCAAAAGTTAATATTTGAATTATACTTGGTTTTGAAGTTTTGTAAATCTGTGCTTTTCCACTGTGTTTGTAGCTTACAGTTCAGGTAAAGATCCTGCTAAAACATAGGATGATTTGTTGCACAGCTAAGGACTGCAAAATAGAATAACATACTAAAGTGAAATATTAGATGTGTATTTGGTAGACTTGTGCAGTAGGAATGTAGAAAAGTTGGGATCTGGCTGAGAATAAAATAAATCAGTAAGCAGGAACTTGAAAGAAACATTCACCTAAAAATAGTCACAAGTTTTGTCATGTTTATGTGCTGGAAAAAAAAAATAACACCTCAGATTACATTTTTCTCCAACCAAGAACTGTATTTATAATGTTAAAGAGAACTGAAGAGTTGGAAAATAATTAAAATATATTATAGAATGAAACCACAATTTTCCAGGAAACAAAGAGCAAAGGGAGTGACTGAACTATCTAGAATAATAATTCTATGTATAATATTGAGTTGGTTATTTGCAGTGGGTTCAACTTTCCACTCCCCTAAAAACAGCTCAGATTTTGAGGTCAGATGAGGATGGGACATTGAGTACATTCCTGTTGCAGAGAAATACAGATTTCTGCCCCGAATATAACTGTCATAGTTATATTGCAGACTTGCAGACTGCTTTGTTTTCATGTTGCTTTATTTCCTCTACAAATATGAAAAAGATAATATTCCTAAGGTGATTTACTGGTTTGTTTTTAGCAGTAACTAATAAAACATTGGCTTTAAAGCATTCAGAAGATACAAAATGTGGGGTTAATGTATAATCATATGTGCTGAAGATACCACGTTATAAAGAGAGAAAGAAAAGGCAACTTGAACATTCCAGGTGTTCATAATTTATACAGGCTAATGACATCAGCACAGGTATCATTAATTAAAAAAGACAAAGATCTAAGTTCTGCAAGACAAAAAAAAAGTGTCAAAAACATTGTAGGAGTTCATTTATTATTAAAATATGTACAAAATAGCCAATACCTCAAGGTAAGAATGACTTGACACTATAAAAATGGATTGTAAATTAGTTATTTAACTTATACTTGACTTTCAGAAGAATCAAGCTATAATTTACATTAAAGAATATGTCATTTTAATTTTCTCTAGGATCTATGAGAGTCAAATGATCAAATCAAGAAAAAACAATGTAATTGCTCAGTCCCAATGTGCTTTATTACCTCTGTCCCTTCTGTTTTTAACTTTTTACATTTGCTTCTTTGTACAGTCCCTTCAGTACCTGGTACTGACCCAGTTCCTAAGCTAATTCTGATTACACCAAGCCATATAGGCAGGCTATAACACCAAGTCAGGTTCTACCTTACAATCTCTATTGTTATCTTGTTTAACATGCCAACAGTCTTTCCCTTGATGGAGACTCCACTTTAGAGAACTTATCCTAATTGAGCATTTATTCTATGTTAAAGTTTGTCCTATAAGCTTTTTTAGCTTCAAATATTTAAAAATATAGATAGTCATATGCCTCTCAGTTCATAGTACCTAATTATCACTGGTCACTATAAGCCTCTTTGTTTATTTTATTTGTTCCTCATTCATCATCTCTTTTTTCATTATCTTCTCTAACTATTCAGGTGAAAATGGCTGTTGATACACGATGCAAGTAGGGAGAATCGACTGAAATGCAGGAGACTTTCCGAGGCATCTTTTTGTACTCCTGTGCATTGTGATGATGATTCATGGAAACTAAAACTTAGACATTCTTAATGGTACAGACCCTTAAGGAATGAAGTTTGGGGTCACCATGTAAATCAAGAAACCATCATCATCTGAGGTACTTCTTGAGACCAAAGGACATATGAAATTGGTAGTGGAAAACGGAAATTATCAGTACCAGCTGCAGACACATTGACCAGTTGCAGTGGGCAGGACTAGCAGGTATAGCTATTGCTTTCTTCTTTGTTTCTGTGCATGTATATGTGTATGCATGTAAATAATAAGCATTTATACAGATAAAACATTTACATATCTGCATATATGCAAATCGTCATTCTTTTTATATTTTCATCCCTATCCCCTTATCATTCAGAAGATGTTTTAATGCGTTAATAATGGTTAAGCTTATAATTCAGTATTTAAGGAAGAGGATATCAAAGTTAGGGAATAGAAGTGTGACTCAGAAGAATGAGAATAAGCTCAGAATGAATAAGGTTAGACTGTTAGACTTTGTGTATCCTTTACTGGGGAGTGGGCTAGTGTGTTTTGGGGTTTATGAGGAACAGTGAATCTTTAAATATGAAACCTATCATATTTATTTTTAATAAATATAGCTAAAATAATGTGTATGGATACCAAACCGACAAGGTATAGATTTTGGTGGACTCTTCTCTGTGACCTAGTCATGCTGGAAACTAAATCTTCAAGAACACCCCTTCCTTTATGTCTCTGACTTAAAATTGTCCAAAAGGTAAACTCATTGGAGATTTGAATTTATAATGTTAGCAGTAGACATAGTCCTTAGAAGATACATGTGAAGTTCAAATATCATGACTAACAGATTCAAGGTGTATAATGAATTCCATTTATCATTGTTGTGCTTTCTTCCATGCCCAACTCTTTTCCATAAATGTTGATCTACAGTGACCCTAGGCTCACCACCATGTACTTGGCTGTGGATCCACAGGCACAGTATAATACAGAGGCCACGATGTCTGCATAACTGTCCATGAAATCCCCACTTGTGGTCTCACTTTAGCAGCTGAATGGGTTTGGTTTCTCCTATTGACTTGTCAATATTCTGCCAAGACTTTCCCCCATGAACTCTAGATTCTTATATCCACAGTGTGTGCTAGACACTTTTGCTTAAGTATTATACACTACAATCTCAAAGTAGACAGTGCTCAACAAATGCTCAGTGATTTATCATACTACATAAAACTTGCCTTCCTATAATCTTCATTATCTCCCTAAGTGATAGCTTTATCCTTCCTCTCCCAATCCAAAGTTCACCAAATCCTATTAGCTATTCCTTCAAAATATTTACACTTAATTCCCTGGTTTAAACCAGAATCATCTTCAGTCTTTCTATTTCAACCCTTGATACCAAATGTCTATTTTCATCTCAGTATTAAGAGTAATTATTTTCAAGTTTGTGTCAGCTTACAAGACTATTTTGCTCAAAATCCTAACAGTGCCCTGCTTCAGAATAAAAGACAATATCCTTGAGATTTCTGGCAACACCTCACATTAGTGGCTTCAAATGGAAAAGAGCCATACCCTAGACAGCATTAAAACAAATGTCTAAGGTTATTTTTCTATTTCCCAGTGATTTGATGGGCAGTTTTGAGAAGGAAGCATGATATTTGATATCCTGAAATCCATGAAATCATTCTGTGAAACAAAGTATTTCCCCTTATCTTTATAACTCAAATCTTCTGTTTATAATTATCTAAAACCAGAGTCCATTTTACATGTGGTCACAAAGAATTTTGTGTGACTTCATTCTTCTGTTGCAAGAATAAAACCACCATATTAATTAACAAAAGATTATAATCTTGTTTTGTTCAAAATTTTTAAAGAAATAAATTCTGCCCTGGCTGGTGTGGCTCAATGGATTGAGTGCCAGACTGAGAACCAAAGGGTCACTGGTTCCATTCCCAGTCAGGGCACATGCCTGGGTTGCCCACCAGGCCCCCAGTAGAGGGCGCACAGGAGGCAACCACACATTGATGTTTCTCTCCCTCTCTTTCTCTCTCCTTTCCCCTCTCTCTAAAACTAACTAAATAAAATCTTTTAAAAAAGGAAGAAAATTCTTATTTTGAAAGCCACATCATTTCTGGTTAACAGTATTTGCAATATAAAATCACATATACAACACAGTTATATAATATGCTATTTAGCGCTTCATGATGATCCATGGTGTTTCTATTTATAAATCCAAGCATTTAGCTCCATCATGATATCTTCATTCATAATTATATCCAAGCAATTGAATATTAAATACCAAAATTCATATTATTTTATTATAAATTAATTCCATTTTAATCTCCTGTATATTAAAATTTGAAGTTTTATTGAAATTTTTAAAGAATATTTATGGGTATGGATATATTATATATTAATTTGGTTATGATTTAATGAAACTAGTTGCATGTAAGGGGGTATTGAGCTTAATACAGATTCTCGATTGCATTAACAGGTTCCCCTGCTTCCTCCCTAACCTCTCATGCACTGTATATTCTTCTTGCTTCTCTACTGTCAGTCTGTCTTCATATATAAGAAATAACCTCCATTGATACAGCAGCATCAATCACCCAGGAATTTGTTAGAGAGGCAAAGGCACAGGTCCCATCCCAGACCCCCTAAGTCAGAAACTTGGCAGATGGAGCCCAGCACTTGGAAGAAAGGGCCTTTGCCGGTGTCTCTGACAAAACCTGGAGTGTGAACTAGACTGCAGCACGCCATCTCCTCTCCTTCTCTATCCACACCCAGCCTGGCTCCCTAACTCCCGTCCTCCTTTGTTTTTGTGAACTTGTGGTTCCTGCTGTTTGTCCAGAAAGCAGTCACTGTATAAGTATTAATGCATTTGCTTAATTAACACTAGTTCTTTAAGAAATAATCTAGGGAATACCCTGCAGCCTATTTAATGCCTCGAGTAAACTCTGACATTTGATCAAGTTCACATCCTTAACCACATTGTTGCTATGACAAAAGCTGTCCTTGTTTTTCACGTTTCCCTAGAGGTTCAGTATCTTGTTCTTTATTGACTAAATACCTAATTGCTTCTCATCTTAGAAAATTAACTTGGATGGCTACGTAGAGTTTTTGCATTCTCTTGCTTTGTACATTTCTTCACTATATGTTGGTGAGCCAAGTATGGTAATCGGTCATGTGTTTATGAAGTTATTTAACAGCATTTATATCTGAAACCACAGGTATTAGAGGCAAAATTACAAATAAAAATGTTTAGCTTAGCACTGTGAAACCCGTAAATTGCTCTTGGAATATGAGTATTTTTTCACTTAAAATGTATTTCTAAAAGTAAGTAAATACTGGGAGAGCAGCGCAGTATTTGCCAGGTAGTGATTAAACACAATGCTCTAACATCTCCCCTGCATTTCTTAGAGGGAAATATAACAGTGTGAGATGGGTAATGGTGCTTTTGCTGCTGCACAGTGGGGGGCCCATTTTAAGCTTTAGACCAACCAGAAAATGGCTCATTTCATCAAAAAAAAAAAAAAAAAAGGATTTAAAATGCCTCTCCTATCACCCCCAAACAGAAGCTGCTGATTATAGTAGGGACCATGTACACACACCCCTCTCAGGTAGAGAAAACAATAACTTCAGTATCACACAGCTACTTCCTTTCAAATGTAAAGCAAGCTGCTAGTTTTAAGTAGTAGATATTAAAAAGAAAAAAGGGCTTTCATAGCAATCAATGTATAAAAACTCAGTACTAACAGGACTCAGACAATGATAATGGACCTGCTATGGTTACTAATGTGTTCCGCAAGGCAAGAAGTGTCTCTCTCCCTATAGGTGTCTTGGGATGAAATAATGGCAAATGATTTAGAAGAGAATCCTAGCTCTCTACATAAAGAGATCTACTGTTGTTTAGGGGTCCTCACCAGTGACATAGCAAAAGCATGGCTCTACTATTTTAGAACAGAAAACTTTGCACATTCTTCCATTTGTTATATATTACGAGGGCTGTCCAGAAGATACCCAGTCATGTAATATGAAAGATAGAGACATTTATTGAAGAAGATACAAGAGACAAGAAGCATTGTACATAGGAAAATGATATCTTCTCAGTCCCCTTCAAAGAAGGCATCTTGGGACCTCACACAGTTCCAGTCGCCATCAGCTGCCCTGCTACATTTTTCTGAATCTCATCAATGGTCTGAAATCTCTTCCTTTTCAAAGGTGACTTTAGTTTTAGGAAAAGCAAGAAGTCGCAGGGCACCAAATCTGGCCTGTAGGGGAGCTGAGCCAGCTGAGTGATTTGATCTTTCACCAAAAATCTCTGCATAAGAAGTGATACATGAGCAGACACATTGTCATGCTGAAGCTGCCAATCACTGGTTACCCATAGCTGCAGCCTTCTGAATCATCTGAATAGTTTCCACAGAGGAATGTTCAAGCTTAATGCAAAATTTGATGTAGATTCATTGCTTTACTAGCTCGGTCATTTTGAATGTGATGGCCAGACAGTACACATACTCACTCAACAGCACCTACCACCCCCACTGACTAGTACAGTGAAGTCATCCTTGCTCACACATGTGCACTACAGTCCACTCTCCTTGGCTGTCAGTTTACATCAATGTCAGGCAAACCATTCTTGTTATATTAACAATGGCTGCAGTTTTTCCAGACATACCTCATATACAGAGAATCAAATCTATACAACTTTTTATTATCAGAAAATGTGAGTCACTCTTAGCACATTATTTTGTGGTTGCCTTAACATTCTAAAACATATAACTTTCCAAGTGTTAATATAAATAATTAGGTAAATATAGTAGACTCTATTTTGTTATTAACAGTTTAATACCTAGCAAGAATAAATTCTCAAAAATTCTATTTTAGCTAGAATTTTATTTTTATCCAGAAAATACAAATACAAATTAATTGCCTCTTTCTTTCCATACACTAAGCTAACTCAAGAGATATGCATGTAAACAGATAGTTTTTCCTGTCTTGTGTTTTGCAATCTAGTAGGAAAAACAGTCAAAATTACTGTAAGCTATATAAAATATAAAAATAATTCAAGCTATTATGTAAAATCATGAGTCTGAGATAAATCATTAATATGGTTGGAATAAAGAGGATCTGAATTTGAAAGAATTTTCCTAAAGAAAAAAAAATGACCTAAAATCTAAAGTACATTATGGAATCAGTGTGTGGCAAAAGACAAAGAATGTTTAGAAGATAAAATTCTTTTAAGACAGTCATATGTTAAGAAATAGTTTGTTAAAGATGTTAAGTGTGTGTCTGGAGCACAAGTGAAGATAATGTGACCCGAGTAGAGAGAAGTGGATCGTACAAGCTCTTATAGATCATGCAAAAGTTTGGATGTTATGTGGAATATGAACCCAATAAGGAGTTTTAGACCATGAAGTTACATGACTCTATTTGCATTTTCAGCAGATAATTTAGAATGATATGCAAAAAAGACAGGAGCGATACATTTGAATTTCACTTAGTAAGATACACTTAAGTTTCCTTTGTGTCTTCTTCATGTTCAATAGATCATTTCCTTTCAGCATTGGATAATATTCCATTGTAGGGGTGCACCGCAGTTTACTTATCCATTCAGCCACTAAAGGACATCTTGGTTGCTTCTAGTTTTGGCCATCATAAATAAACAAGCTATAAACATCTGTGTGTATGTTTTGGTGTGGATGTAAGTTTTCAACTCTTGGGTAAATACCAAGGAGGGTCTGGATCATATGATAAGAGCATGCGTAATTTCATAAGGAACTGCCAAACTGTTTTCAAGTGACCGAATCATTTCACTTTCCCATCAGCAATGAATAGGAGTTCCTGTTGCTTCACCTCCTCACCAGCATTTTGGTGGTATAAGTGTTCAAATTTCTGGCCAGTCTCATAGGTCTGTAGTGGTATAGTTTCAATCCCAGTTTTAAAATATCAGAGGGCACAGAGAATGGTTTGTGGGAAAAGAGAAAAGTCAAGTTTACAGGGTAGTTTAGAGACATCCAACTGTTCCATATATTGCACTAACATACATATTTTCTTACCATATCCCGTAGTTTAGTTTTATCCACAAGTAGAACACTTTTGATGACAAGTATACTAAATTTCTTATATTATACTCAACTATCTAGCTAAACTAGACATTTTAAACTTTGGGGTTCTCATTATTTTAATAAGAAAGAAAAAATGAATTTTCTTTGGGTTGGAATGGCAATTGGCACTCCCTGCCTTAGAGAGCATTTATTTGCAAAAATCTAGAAAATATAAATAGAGTCAGCATATTAAATTTAAAGGGTTTTTTGTTTAATTTTAATTGAGGCAAATATGTGACCATTCTCTCATAACACGAAATAATATTCTGTACACATTTTCATAAAAGAGATACCAGTGATGTATAGTAGAATTGTACTTAACTATTACTGCTTTGATTTTATACAACAATCTGGTAATGTCCTTCAATAAAAACTAATGGAATGAGCCTGAAAAAAACACAATTATTCTGTAGTTAAAACAATGAGGGGGATAAGGTTTTAAAATGTTCTGAATTAATAAGCAAATGCACTGTTGCCTTAATACAGATGTAAAATTATCCTTGAGGACACATAAAGATTATGTTTTTTAGCAATGGTCATGAAAATTTGCAAGAATTTATTAATATTCTATTAATTAACCTAGAAGTTTAATGGGATATATGTAGCCTTCCCTAAATGAGAAATCCTTCAATCTTTTTAATTTTGTAAGACATGCATATACTTATTCTTATTATAGTTTTATTATGCTATATAATTGCTACTTATAATTGTTAATATATTTTTATTTAATGTTTATTAAACAACCAATATTATAGCTTTTCTTGACAAATTGTAATATACTTAACAATAATTTATATAGGTATGTATTTCTGCTCTTCTTCTGATAAATCTTCTCAGATTTAATTTAGCATATAAATGTGCTGAATTTATATTTTCATCCCAGTTCCCATTTCAATAGCTGAATCATTGAATATTCTTGATTTCTGTTTGTTGATTTTGAAAGCAATTATGCAGTACTGCAGATTAAGGATATGTTATTTGTATTAATTTTGATAATAGTAGTTGCTATAAAAAATAAACACTAGTTTTCCAGTGGCTTAACAAAATAGAAAATTACTTTCTTTTATGTAAGCTTGCAACACAGATGTCCTGGTTAGTTGTGAGCATCTTTCACTTATGTGGTGACTCAGGATCCACATCATTTCCATCCTTCGACTCCTCATTCTGCAGCCTTTCACATGGTGAATGGGATTCTTGACAATTAAACCCTAATATCCTAAAGTATCCATTTTATATAATGAATTAACTTCTCTCCTAGGCACTAACATGGTAATAGTTTTGTGGCTTTTGAGAGAGCCCTGCTAAGTCAATCATGTCATTTTCTGTATTCTGTGGTTTAAACAAAAGCTCCAGCTGAGAAAGACTCTCAGAATCCTCTGCACCCAGTCAGCAGAAGGAGCAAGAGAGAGTAGAAGAGGCACACTCTCTTCTTCCAAGACTCAGGCAAGTGAAATACAAAACTTCCACAGATTTACCCCCGACTAGTGTGGCTCACCTGGCTGAGTGTTGTCCCGCAAAGCTAAAGGTCACCAGTTCAATACCTCGTTGGGGCACATGCCTGGGTTGCGAGTTTTGTCCCCAGGCAGTCAGTGCTATGAGAAGCAACCAATGGATGTGTCTCTTTCACAACAACCTTTCTCTCCCTCTTTCTCCTTCCCTTTACCTCTCTCTAAAAATAAATAAATAAAATAAAATAACAATTTATACAGATTTTATTGGCAACAGCCTGTCATCTGGACACAGAGGAGTGGGTGCTAAAGGGAATGGAGTCCCCAGCTGGGCAGCCTTCGTCCAATGGTAACTCTACAGTGTGGAAAAGGGAGCAGGAACTTCCGTACAAAGCTCACTGCCTCTCTCTCACTGTTTTGTGCACTATCCCAAGAGCAAAAGCAATACTAACATCTATTGTGTATTAAGCATCTTCTTTCAGTATTTACTACTTCTGTTAGGTAACTTCTTAACAAATTTTCTATGACAATTAGTATTTGTACCCAGATTTACCTGCTGTCTGAAAGTTCCATAGTCAGTACTTCTTACACTGATTTGCTATCATAACTAGAAGTCCACACAAACTTGAGTGAAGTACATTCACTAATTTATTTTCCAACAAATTTGGGGGAAATTCCAATATTCTATTTTACCGAAGGCACAATTTGGCTTAGTTCATTAACCATGAATATTCTTAGGAATATAATTAAAAAACAATTTAAAAGTTGGTCAAGAGGGACAGATGATTTAAGGGCTTGATTTATGAGAGATGCATTCATAGTAGGCATTTTTCATCATTTCCAAATACCAACAAAGTGCTGCTTTAAAAAATGTAATCAATACCAAAGACTATAAAACAAAAACATAAAAAATTTAAAAGCTCATTTCTCTCTCCTACTGCTTTCTGTTCCATGGTGGAATGCCTGCTAAGGAAGCCCACACATGTGTGTGTCTGAGTGTGCATTCGACAAAAATCCAGTAAATCCCTGTGTATGATTATGACACTGTCTTACTTCACAAAACAGCACTTTTCATTGGATTGCTATGTACTTAATCTCAGAGTTTTCATAAAAGCATAACTAAATAGTTTCCCTTTTTAAAATGTTGTTAACATTTTTCTCAGTCACACATTCTTTAGCTTACTTTGTAAAATTTAAGTTTTAAGTATTCACATCTGTCAATACTTTCCCTTCATGTGTTCTGGGTTCTCTTGTGCTTGGGAAAGCTTTCCACATTTCAATGTTATAAAAAAGTGGTCTTTCTGTATCTGCTAGTATATTTTTAGTTTCAATTGATCTAACTAGTTCCTTAATTTATCTAAAATTAGTTTCTGTTCAGGGTGTTAACTAGGGATTTATCCTTATTTTTATTCAAATGGGCCATTGCTTACCTTAAGTGCATCCCTTTCATCCTAGTTTTATTTTTCTTGTTGTTGTTCAAGTACAGTTGTCTCCACTTCCCCCCACCACTCTCTCTCACCCCACCCACACCCACCTTGCACTCTCAATCCTACCTCTCTTTGGTTTTGTCCATGTGTCCTTCATACATGTTCTTTGATGACCTTCTTTCCCTGTTATCTCCCTCCTCTTCCCTCTGATTACTGTCAGTTTGTTCTTTATTTCAATGTCTCTGATTATATTTTTGCTTATTTGTTTGTTTTGTTGATTAGGTTCCACTTGTAGGTGAGATCTTATGGTATTTGACTTTCACCGCCTGGCTTATTTCACTTAGAATAACGCCCTCCAGATTTTAAATATCATATTCTTAATTCCATTTTGTTCATGTGTCTATTTGTCTCTTTCTGTCAAGACCTCACTGATCTACAAGGTCTTACATTATATTGCTATTTGATAAGACAAGTCCACTATTTCTAGTATTATTTCTTAAAGATATATCCATGCATACACTCATTCAGATACATTTTATAATCAATCTGTGAATTTGTAAAATGGATTGTGATTGTCATTGTATTTTTAGATAATTTTGGTTAAAAGAATCATGTGCCTAGCATGGGATACATGTCTTTTTATTCAGATTTATATAAGTTGGCTTTTTTATATTTGTACAAAAGAAGTATAGTTTTTTATATACAATTATGTTTCATAACTTTTCTTGTTATGTAAACATGCTACAATTAGTACTATATTTTATCATAGAATACTTATGCATAAGAAAGCAATTAACTTTGAAGTATAGATTACATATCTACCTTGTAAATATATGAATTTACATTTCTTGACCTCCTATTATCTGCCATATACCATCCTGTGCTTTGTTTGCATTCTCTTATTTAATTCTTACCAAAGCAAACACCTGTCGTTATTCCTATTTTAGAGAATAACAAACTAAGGCCAAAGTGATTACTGTCTGACAACTAGTAGTGTGTGAAGCTGCAAACCAAATTCAAGTACATTGGTCTCCATAGTCTGAAGTCTTAACATCAGGCTGTTGTCTAAATTCTAGTGATTATTTTTATATGAGACTTATAATTTGTAAGTAGATAATTATTTCTTTAGCAAATATTTATGATTTTGGTTTTTCTTTTAAACATTTCTTTTTTATGGCATAGGCTTAAATGTATGGGTTTATTTTATCAGAGGTTTTAATAAACTTTTTCTAATATTCTAATATTTTAAAAAAGCAGAGATTCATTTGTGAATACTTTGAGTTTATTAAAGATAAGAAAGTACTTAAAATCACCACAAAATTTCAGGTGTTATAAAAAAATGAAGTTTATTAACAGCATCAGATATCAGTATTTGCAATTTGATTTTTATTTAAAATTTTATCTCAAAGAACAAATTAACAACCTTCATTAGAATCATAATTTTTTTTGGCTGAATGAACAGACTTTGATCTATCTCCTCTACAAAGTCTGTACCTATTCTGAATAATTCTGTGGTCCAGTGCTTGATTTCTTATTCCTATCTTTAAGGTAGTAGAGAAAAAGTAGTAGAGAGATTTACCCTCCTATGAATTCATCCATTTTTTTCTTTGTCAAAATCTAATTTGGTTTCTAAAGGTCTGTTCTTTTTTGGCTTTGTCAACACTGAGAAGGCATTGCTAGGATGAAACTAATATTTTGAGTAACCACTCTGCAAAAGAAATATTAGCCCTGGCTGGTGTAGCTCAGTGGATTGAGCATGAGCTGTGAACCAAAGGGTCACCATTTCAATTCCCAGCCAGGGCACATGCCTGGGTTGCAGGCCAGGTCCCCAGTAGGGCGCATGTGAGTGGCAACCACACGTTGATGTTTCTCTCCCTCTTTTTTTCCCTCCCTTCTCCTCTCTCTAAAAAAAAAATAAAGTTAAAAAGAAATATTAATAGGCATTTGCCCTTATTTCAATTATTCTCATTTAATTTGTACAAAAACCTTATGAAAATGGAATGATTTTTCTATTTCCAGACATCACACAATCATCTTAATGTTCCCTGGTGATTTAAATCTTCCTTTTCAAACATCAGAGGTGCTACTTCTTTATTTCTCCCTTTGTTTTCAGTTAGCAAATGTGATTCCATGTCCAGAAACACAAATACTTGCTTGTAAGTGTGTTTAGGTAATGTTACTGAGAGATAGTCCACCTGTTGGCATATATGGTTTCACACATTAACTCTATCACCTACTTATTTAGTAAACTGCTACATATCACTTAACTTCTCTGCTCCAGAGTCTCTTCAATAGTAAAATGAAAAAAAAAAACTATTTGTATCATAGTGGTATTAAGTGATTAAATAAGAGAACCTGTGGTAAGTGCTGAGTTACAATATCAGACATAGTATATATTAATATGAACTATTGTTAATATGTTTTCAATCAGTCTAGGAAAAATAAATGGAAATATTTACTGCTGTTTTAGATGGTTACTTTACTGAAATGTGTCTCTGTTTAAAAAGTGAAGAAATTTTTAGGAAAACAGTATTTTTCTATTACTATTACTTTACTAGTTTTGACTTAAACAATAGTAAAAATTATAATACTTAAGAAGAAAGAGAACTAAGAATCAAGAGTATTCCAAGACTAGAGTTGTAGAATAAAGTAACAGCAAACACCAAAACTGATGGGAATTTTTCTATCAACAAAATATTGAAGTTTTATTTTTTACTACTTAGATGTCTAATGTATTTAGTATTGCTTAGAAATATCCTACACCACAAAACTCCCTAGCAAATAGAATAAACAAGTCGTTCTTTTTTAATGTTTAATGCCTCAGTACTATTGAATACATATATAATACAAATTTCATTTAATTTTAAATATTTGTCTGAAGAAATCTCTGTTACAGTTATTCATTTGTTCACTTTTCTACATATATTTTATGTCAACTAACTAAAAGTTATGATTATTTTAATAAATTATTCAGCTATAAATTGCTGTTGTATTTGAAGCATAAAAATGTGACTGATCAGATGCTGCCAGAATGTTATATGGGGTATAAAAGTTAAACAAATAGAATTTGTAATTGGCAAATCTCATAAAAATTAATTATCTAGATGAACTGAATATATTAGCTTCTAAAAAATTATCATCTGAAATCAATGTCATTAAATAATTTATTGTTTTATACATTTGTCAAACTAGCAACATTTTCTAGCCAATATTTTTTAATGTATTAAAATATTTCTTGGTATCTTTGTTTTAAAGCTTCAAGATTAATATTTATCAAACTTTGTCATATATTCGCTGCATTCTGGCATCTGTGTTGGAATAAAGTAGCAAGGAAAACACAAATCAGAAAGAAGAAAAAGAAAACATCCAAAGTAGGAATTGTGTCAGACGCAAGTATGAACCACTCAAATTCCCCTAAAAAAAACAATGACAAGCTGTTCAGCTGCAAAGAACGTGGGTCAGCTGGAAACCTGCTGCTGTCGGCGCTTCAGAGTCCACCTCAGCCTTCAGGGACACGCTCTTCTTGGAGCAATCCCCAGACAGCGTTTGAGCAGGGTAGTGGTTTGAGAGTCCCGTGGTGTCCGCACACACGGGACATTTCAGTGGTGAGCTTTGCTCTAGAGCTCTGTCATGCCAAAATACACTTGTCAGGCTGCTTCTTGGTCTGCTGCTGCCTCTGCCCAGTCACAGCCCATCCCCTTTTCCTTCACAGGTAGCAGGCCTGTGAGTCCCGTGTAAATCTGTGGTATTGCGAACTCTTCTCAGCTCCAGCCTCTCAAAGAGTCCAATCAGCTCAGGAACTGAACTCAAATGTTTTGCCAACTACACTGTCACATTTGGAGAGTGAAGTAAGAACTCCCAGAAACAAGATGCTCTTAGCATATAAGCTATAAACTCCTTGAGCACAGCTTTAATTTCCCCCCAAGAGTGGAACGACACCAGCTTTAGTCATTTGTATGTTAGTTTATATCTTCATCTATTATTGATGACCAGCCATTTCCCATTACCAATCTTGCATTAGTTACTACATCAACACGGTAATTCATGACTCTATATGTGGGTATATGCAATCACACATATGTACATAATGTGAAATATATATTTTATATAAACCATTGTATCTATTTTTGGGCTGTGAGATTACCTGCAACTTCATTTTCATTACAAGGGACTTCTTGTTACATGATTTCACAGACCTGATATTGTATCTCACGTGCTATTTGATAGGTGAATGAATACATGTGTGAATGAATTTGTGGCTGACATTATGTAACATATTAATGAAGCTGGACTTTAAAGTACAGTCTTAAAATTGTATCATCATAGTTTAAGATATTTAAGTTGAATCAGAGGAAGTTAAATTTTTAGAGGTAATCAGTGAGAAATCTAGCTTTGCACTTGAACCTGCGGAAATACGCCACAGTAATGCAGAATAGCAGCTGATGGAGTGTGTCATGTTAGCCTACCTGCAGGAAAGAATACAATGTATTTCTCTATGTTTCCATTTCTATCCTGAGGTGGGTTATAGGATTTATTTTTTTAGTAGTGGGGATAGAAAATAAAAATTAAAGCAGTTCTACACAGAAGACTGTATTGAAGCTGCCAAAGCAACTCATAAGTATAATTATTCACACAATAAACATAATTGAAATATCTGTATGTTTTTCAATAGAGTATTTTTATAATTGGATCATTCTATACATTTATTAAGGATTTTACAAGATGAATGAATTCTTTTTGTGAAGCCCCCTGGAAAGTGAATAGCCAATTATTAATTTACTACATATGAATTGAGTTTTTCCAAATAAACTAATTAACAAAACAGAAATAGAGGCCTGGATTCATGGAACAGAGTGACAGCTGTCAGAGCAAGGAGGGCGGGGGACTGGGGGAAGCGATTAAACAATGACCATATTTGCATGGCCCACAGGCACAGACAACAGTGCGGTGAAGGCCAGGGCAAGGGGGCGGAGGTTGAGTGAAGGTGGGCAAAGGGGGGAAGGCAGAAAGGGGATCATCTGTGGTAGTGTCAACAAAAAAATAGTTAAAAAAGAAAATCATGTGTACGCAAATGTCTTTTGTGGGCAAATGTTGCACATGGCTACAAAGAAACAACAAAGACAAAAAGTAAAATATTGTACGAAAGCCAATCTCAGATTGTCTGAGAGAAAAGAGGACATAACTATGCTTATATAAAAGAAAATTTATAAAAGCACGTTAAGTGGACCAGTTACATGTATAAACAACATGAAATGTTAGAATAACAGCAAAAGTATAATAATTTGCAAAACAGCTTTCCTCTAAAGAAAAAGAAGTGCTCTCTAGAGCATTATCTCATTTAACCTTAATTCTACCCTGTTAGAAAAACAATTGAGCTTATTGCTTGAAAAATATGAATTCCCTCTTCTCTCTCTGTGTCTTGAAGTAAAAATCCTTAAATCAGACAAAAACTACAAAAGTTTGCTTAAAAAGTTAATCTAGCTAATGGATATCTTTATTATCACAAGGTCTCAAATAAATTATTTTAATACAAGAACACCTACAATCTAAATCTAGTTTACATAAGGTTACAAACACTTGCAGGAAAACCATAAATTTTTTGATTAAGGCAATATATTTTTTAACCAGGCCACAAACCAGAAGTAAAGACCACTAGTGATTTGACAGACCATACCGTTAGTTAAGGTTTACAAAATAAAAATAATGGCTCCTTTGTCACTAATGTCCTAGTTTAAGTCATTAGCTTTATTCTCCTGAATTGTCACCATATCCTCCTACCTGGTCTACCGAATTCTGTTCTTACTTCCATAGTCTCCATCCAGTAGCTAGTTGTCCTTTCAAATGGAAGTTAAAATGTCCATAAAACCCAAAGCACTCTACAGATTTGATGCAAATCCTGTCAAAATACTAATGGCATTTTTCACAGAACTAGAACAACTAATCTTAAAATTTATATGGAACCACAAGAAGACCTTAAATAGACAAAACATGCTTGAGGAAAAAAACAAAGTTTAAGGTATCGTATTACTGATCAAACTATACAAGGTCATAGTAATCAAAGAAGCATGGTACTGGCATCAATACAGACACACATATCAGTGGAACAGAACAGAGAGCCCGGGACCCATGCCTATATGGTTAATTAATCTATAAGGCAGAACTGTACGATGGGATAAAGGTAGTCTCTTCAATAAATGGTGTTGGAAAAACTGGACAGATATATTCCCTCCCAAATGAACCTAGACCACTGTCTTACAACGTATATAGGAATAAACTCAAAATGGATTAAAGACATATATGGAAGACCCAAACCCATAAATCTTCTAGAAAAAAACACGAGCAGTAAAGTCCCTGACAGTGCTCTTGGTGATATTTTTGGATATGTCTCCTCAGGCAAGGGAAACAAAAGAGAAAAATAAATAAATGGCACTACAACAAAATAAAAAGGGTTTGCACAGCAAAGGAAACCACCAACAAAACAAAAAAATGACCTACTAAAAGGAACAAGGTATTCACCAATGATGCATCTGATAAGGGATCAATATCCCAAACATATGAAGAACTGATTTGTTGGAGCAAATTTATATTTATATACTATAATTTTGCAGAATATTTATTTATGTTTTTAATTTTAGATATTTTATTTTTATTTCTAAAATATGTTGTTATTTATTTGCACCGACTATTCTTCCCTAAGCTTGAAGAAAAGACTTTTCCTGTCTATGTTTTTCTTGTTAGTACATTAGCAAAGGCCTTTCACATACTTCTGTATCTTAGTTAGAAGGGTTAGTGTGCACCTTAGTATACCTGAGAAAGCATTCTGAGGAGTAAATGTTTCTATAAAAAAAAACCCAAAGAAATAAATTAACTAAATTTTCAAAAATTGGAAACTTTGTTAATGATACAATAAATACTAAAATAATTTAACTTGAATGAAACCTATGATTTGACATAGTTTTTCTAAATAGCATATGTAAATGTATGTAAATAGTATATGTAGTGTATGTAAAGTTTTTCTCACTAGATTTTCCAAAACCCACATTTAACCTCTTAAATGATCATACATACTCATATTTGAAAATTATCATTATTTTACCTACCTTCTAATGCCAATTTCATTATTATTCAGAAGTACTTATCTCAGTGGTTTCCAACATTAAAATTAAATTAGTTTGCATGAAATTTTAGCCACTATGTTGAGCAAAGTATTTTCTAACAATGATAAACAAACAGAAAGTGTCTATTCACATGATCTAGGTTATTCATGGTCTCTTCAGGGTTTTGACAGGGTAACATCATGTAATCTCTAACTTGGCTTCGATAAAAAAGAAAACCCTCTTAGGTACATTGGCATCTCACTTCCAGGTCCACAGGTGTGTGTCAATCCTCCTTTTTCTGATAAAAGGTCCTGCTCTCCTGGCCACACAAGTGGTAAGTGCCCTGAACTAGGTCATCATAATGCAAACCACCTTGGCTCAGTGGCCAGTCCAAGCGAGACATCTGTGTCCGCCCTTCTGCCCCCTCCCTCTATGTAGGGCACTGTACTGGACCAGGCACAGGGAGAGCCACAGGTCCCAGTGGCCTTGAGGTTCTGGTAATGTTTGGTACCAAACTGGGGGGGCCATAAAAGGCAGTGCTCAGGACTCCCTGTCCCTGGGTACCTTTCTCTGTCCCCTGGTGCCCTCCTCTTTTGTCCCCCCAGAGAAACAACTTTGCCCCATGGAGCAAACTAACGTATGGGAGATACCCCATCCCTCTCTTCCAGGGGCAGAACATGGGGAGGGCACTAGAGAGGTGAGGGGGTGGCATCACCTGCTACCCCTTCCCCTGTTTACAGCAATAAGCACATCCTCCTTCCCCCATCCCCACTCTCAGGATTGTGGTTTGGGTTGAATCCAAGCTTACAAGTTAGACAACCCTGGGGGGCAATGGAAAAGGGTGACAGGGGTGGGCATTGGGGTGCCAGGCAGGCATGTATAGACTCTATATCTACATATAATGTACAGATGGACAGAGTCCCTCCCCCTCCTTCCACCCCACCTTCCTTGACTTCCCCTTCCAGCTTCAGACCCTTCCCCACCAGGCTAGGCCCTCCACTGGGGCCCCCCTGGTCCCTCTTTTGTCTTCTGTGAACCTGGGACCCAGCTCCCAGGACCTTCCCTGCTCACCCTCTGCAGCCCCCACCCATCCATAAATAACAAGGGCAGCAGCCTATGTTATTTATGTTATTAAATATTTTACCACATTTTCTGCTTCAAATTTTTTTCCCTGTTTTCCTCCTCTAAAACCTAGGTGCATCATATGGTCCGAAAAATTCTTTACCCAATGAAACTTTCCTGGGTTCTTGATATGTGGAAGTCACTAGAAATCTGTTAACTCTATTTCTAATTTCTTCTCATTAGTAGAAGAAATGTTAATCCTAAATAATACTTTTCAAAAACAATACCAAAGCAGGAAGTATTTTTGAGTCTACTTTCTAGTACTCAGACCTACCTCAGCACTAAACAAATATTTTAAAAGACTGCCAGATTGCTTATTGCTAATGGTGCATCTCCATGGCTTTGCATTAAAGAAGAAAAATTGATCTTACCAGAAAAAAATATATATAATGACATTTTGAATTGGATAACATGACATAGGCTTATACCATCAATTGGGAGGCTGTTAGACTAAACAAGGCTTATTTTAGCTTCGTTTATTTAGGCTCCTAAAACTAGTCCCTTGTAAAATTCAATCTGATTAATGTTAAGCACACAGATACCCAAAAGCAAAGAAAAGTGAGTATGGAGTTTCTATCAGGGATTTTTAAAGCCCAGTGACTCAAAATTAATTTTATCTCTATTTTCCAGATCCATATTGTTTTTCTTTTAGTTACTTTATATGGGTACGTATGTAAATAAACCATATATGTATTTGTTTAAAATATGTATATGTATTCTTTAACAGTAAATTCCATTTTCTTTGCATAATAATACATTTAGAAAGAAATTTTGGAAATAATCTTTAGGAAATAATGCCATTAGGTTTAAAAGATAAATTATTAGTTTGATTATGCAATAGGTAAGATGTTTTAAAAAATAAATTCTCTGTTTTTTCATGGTAAAACTTCTCATCTGGGGAAATAGAAAATTGGAACAAGCCAGGTGGTGAAAGACAAATATCATCTGATCTCACCTGTAAGTGGAACCTAATCAACAAAACAAGCAAGTGAGCAAAATAAAACTAGAGACATTGAAATAAAGAACTGACAGTAACCAAAGGGGAGGGGTGAGGAGATAATGGGGGGGGAAGAGGGAAAGGTATCAAGGAACATGTATAAAGGACCCACAGACAAAGCCAAAGGGGGAAGGACTGAGGGTGGGAGGTGGGGGCGGGTGGGGCAAGTTGGAGTCATAGCGGGGAGAAACGAGACAACCGTACTTGAACAACAATATTAAAAAAGGGAAAACTCTCTCATTAAGTGAGTCTTTAACATTTTAATGAAAATCCATCCTGACTTGTAAAGAAGCCTTCTCAACCACCCAAACTGAGTATAAATATTATTAAGTAATGGCAAAACAAAATATGACTATTCCTAAGCATATGAAACTAGTCAGTAGTTAAAAACAGATGCTTTCTGCAGAATGAAATAAAAATGTTTGTTCCCCTAGGGGTTGGAATTTACTACAAGAAAAAAAGTCAGAAAGCTATAATTTGTATGGAAAATTTTAAAACTTATTATATAGGTACTTTAAATAGGAATAATATAAGTTCACACATATTTCTTTGGAGTAAAAACTTTAGCTGTGAAAATGTATACTTTAATGAGTAAAAAAAAAAAAAAGAGGCTTAGATACCATAAAAATTAATCAGTTATATTTTAAAACAGCTTAAGATGCTTTCCCTTTTCTAGAACAAAAAAACTTTTGCTAAACAAAATTTTGTGTTAAATAAAAGATCTAGGAATTGAAAAATTGCCTGGATATTAAGTATAAGTTACATCTCTGGAAAGTATCTGTGTGCATACAAAGGCATATATAGAGAGAGGCTTTTAAGTGGGAAAATAAATCAAATTGCCATTAAACATCTTGGAACCATAAAATGTAAGAAAATAATAAAATACATGGTCTGTATTCTAAACGCACACATTGTAGACCTCTAATTCTATATCAAAATAAGACATTATTTATGAATACAAAAAATTTAAACAAATTTTCTGATATTCAAGAACTCAGAAAATATATATAATAACTGATCATAGGATACTCAGAAAATCATTCCAAAATACCAGGCAAGATTATAAGTTTCACTATTTATTAGTAATTTCAGTAAGAGGGAAAAGACTGTATTTCCACAAGCTTGTCCTGTCATGGTAGAACTGTTCTCTCTGCAGAAACATCCCAGATGATCAAAAGCGGGGGTGAGAGTAGATCATCAAACACACACGCTGCTGTAGAAAGCTAGCCCACTCGCGAGCGCTCATGCGACCTAATCGCTGACACTTACTTTTGTCTGGAGACTTCCTGGCCCCAAACAGATTAACGGTCCTTGTGTGGAGTGCTACCTTTGGGCAGAGAAGCCATCTCTACCATCTCAGGGTGCTAAGGAAAGGCCCCACTCTGACACCCTGCGCACCTGCCTCAACACGTCCCAAAGGGAGATTCACTCCCTAATGTGTCAGTGTGGAGGGTTTGAACACGCTTGTCTCGAACTTAACAGCCACCCACAGAAATGCTAATCACCACAGCCTTGACTTTTGCCTCAAAAAATGCTTGGCACAACAATGATAGGAATTATTAAAGACCCCAAAATGGGAATGAGGGGAGGATTTTATTTTTGGTGTGAGGAAAAAGAACAATCTGAAACGTGCCCGTGAGCATCGAAGGGACTGGACAAAGAGACCACATGCAGCCCCACTGCCAATATGGAAATAGGTTGCCTGGTTCACGGCCAAAGCAGATTACCTAGGCCCTGAAACGAGCTGAGCTAGGGGAACAGAAGTATTCCATAGGGGCCAAAAGGCAATAGCTCTCTCGTCGTACAACTGCATGGACGCAAAGAAAGGGAGAAATGGCAACAAACATGTCCCATGTCTTCTTTACTACGCAGCTACAGGGAGTGCAACAAGGGTGCCGGGCATGGAATGTTAGCTTTAGGGAAAAGGAGCATCTTAGGTTTTGAGGAGGATTCAAAATTATACTGCCCCTTACATCAACTTGATATACTATAATAAGAGCTTTGATTTCCCTTTGCAGTAAGTCATGACAGACGGTGACAGGATAGTAAGAAGCTGAGAAAATTCCTGGGCAAGTGGGATGGGGCACCTGAGACATGACAATTAAACAAGGCCAAACAGTTTGAGCAATTTATAGCCAGCTGGTGAATCGCAAGACCTTATCTCCCCTAACCAAGGACGCTTGAGAGTAAATGGTTTATACCTCTCCTCACTGACCAGAGAATACTCAGCTTAAATCTCCCTGGCCTTGAAAATAGAAAACAGAGACACCATTAATGTCATTCGTGCCAGCTAACCCAAGGATGGATGAAATCAGGGGAACAAATAACAAAAACCTCGTTAAAGGCCAGACTGACTCAAGATAAAAGTAAAAGAGTATAGCAAACCAAAGAATATTCCCAAACCCCTATACGCTCATTTGGAAACATCAGCATATTAAAAATGCATCTGGAAAGCTGATGAATATTCTGCTGAAACACTCCCCTAAAATTCTGACCCACACAAAAAAGATGAAAAGCCCTCAGGACCAAGACTCAATGCGGACTCACTCTATAGCACACCCTTGTCCCTTCCTGGGCATGAACCTTTTATGTCCTCCCACACTCGAAGGGTCCCCAGGAGACTTGCAGCCAGGGGAGCAGTGGGCAGCGGCAAATTGACTTGGGTTTACCCCCAATCCTGTCTCCAAGGCCCCTTTTTTCTCTGAATTTCCAGTGAGCTGACAGCAGCCCCATCTTGGCTCACTCTTTTCCTAAAACTTTTCTAGAGAGCCAAAGCAGAGCAGTGCCTATGGTCTCTGCTGTTCCTTCTTTTACCCTTAATCCTTCCTTTGTTTCACTGTCCCCAGCCTTGAAAACCACCGGGACTCGAATTGTGAAATCTTTCCTACAGGAAGTCAAGAAGTCGCACACTACAGGATGGCCTGAGGCCGACCTGCTCCGGACCAATTCCTGTTCAGTAACAAGACCACTTTGATTTATAAACACTTTACCACTTGCTATCCCCCAGTGCCCAGCTTACTCCCAAGGATGACCACAGGGTCTTGGGAAGGGTCTAAAGGCAGCAGAGAATGCCAGCTGGTACAGACTGCTCCTGTCTGCTGAGGTACACTAGAAGAGCAGGGGCATAGAACTTAAAACAATGAAAATATTGTAACCGAGAACAGCAAATAAGAAACCGTTGTTTGAAGAAAAGGGCTAGATAGAAACATTGAGGAAGATGATGAGGTCATGACACAATCAGCAGTGAGCAATTTAGACTCCAAATCAAGTGAAACTACCAAGTTAATAATTCTCACGGACTCCAGCCATGGACATTTATAATTCCATTTCAGAGACTTCCAGGAAAATGGATTTCTTTTTCTCCCAGAGTTTAAATGAAACTCCCTACTTCTGAGGACTGAGAATTTAGGATTTGTGTCCTGAGATTAGACACAAGTCAGTGACCAAAATCATCAAGTTCTACTGGAAATAGTGACTATCAAAAAGAAATAGTTTAACCTTTCAGGAGAAATGAACACCTTCAGAAAAAAATACAAAAGTACCTAGTAAGAAAGATTAGGAAAAACAGAATAAAACCAGCAGCAGAGAAAAGTGTGGCATAATGAAAGGTGTTTCTGCACAAAATTCAGACCCACACCCCAGGTAAAGAGAGCACTCAAGGCGACGGCCTTGCCAGAGAAGTGCTGATGATAGAAATAAAAATTGGAAAGCATGCAACACACCCATGAAATGTGGGGATAACAGACTGAGAATCCGAATTCCACTATAAGCTTCCAAATGCAAATATGCTCCAAACTTGTCTTCTAGTATTTGGAGTAAAAATACTATTATTAAAATGACACTCTAATTTTTTGTCTTGGTCACTGTGGTGTCCTTGCAGAACCACGTTACTAAAGTATGCAGGAAGCAAGTCAATTCCATCTGATCTACGTACAGAGGTACCTCAGTACTCATTGCTAACTCGTTCTGGAACTAGTGACAAGTGCCAAAACCAACGACTACCGAATGATGAAGCATTTTCTCTTGCAGGGCAGCACCATGACTCATATAAGTTCTAGCACGTGCAACAAGCCCCCAGCAAGTGCCAGTTACTGAAACATTTCTTCCTCATCAAAATACAATGAGTACAGGTTTTCACAAGTTCTGAAGCCCAAAAGTACTGAGATATGACTGTATATTAGAAGCTTTTCTTTGCCTTGAATAAAAGAATACCAAAAAAGTTCAGATTAGAATTTTCTTGAACCAGCACACTTGTGACTCTGGGCTTGAAGATATTTCCTCAGTAATATACCTTTGCTTTCACCTGGCCAGTGTGGCTCATTTGGTTAGACTGTTGTCCCAAAACCAAAAGGTTGAGGGTTCCATTCCAAGTCAGGGGACTTACCTATACTGCGAGTTTAATCACCAGTCCAGGTGCATGCAGGAGGCAACCAATCAATACTTCTCCCTCTCATCAATGTTTCTCTCTCTCCCTTCTCTCTCCCTTCCTCTCTCTCTAAAAGCAATGAAAAATATCCTTGGGTGAGCATTAAATAAATAAATAATAAACTTTTACTTTTTTTGCTGTAAACTTCTGTTCATGTTTGATTGGGCTTTGATGCAAATGGGCAAATGGACACCTTTAGTCCAGGAACAAAGTGAGCTTATGTATTCTCACTCTCTTATATAGAGAGTTAATACTTGCTCATAGGGGGGTTTAGAGGAGTCAATCCATATCATACGTAAACACTTGCACTTTGGTACTATCAAGCACTCAACAAATGTTAGATACTGTGAGGGAAGGAAAATAATTTTTCCCCCACCCTTCTAGGTTCTTTGTGGCTACACCTCTTGTAATAAAAGCCAGATTAACAGGAGAAAAAGAATTCAACACCATGTATACCTCCTGCACACATTGGAGAGACCCAAGAAAACTGAGTAACTCTCATAAGTGGCCCAAGCCACCACCTGAAAGACCATCTCCACCTAAAGACAAAAGATGTTGGGGAGGTGCTTTTATGGGAGGTTACCAGAAAAAAATTCATAGTAAGCAAGGGCAAGGTTGCAATGCAACTTCTCTATTGCTAAGAATTTCTAGAGATGTAGTCATCCTTCTCAAGGTACAAAGAAAGAGATGCCCCTACAAATGGAGATTGTTTCTCATAAAACATATTCTGTTTTCAGAACTTCTTTTGCAGTTGCTGTTTCTTTAAAATAACCACCTCAAAATAATCAAGATATCAAAGAGGCATATTTGGGGGTATATATTTTGCTCTTAGTCAACATCATCCTCATCCTCATTGTCACCTTCAGCTGGTTTATTTATTTAGTATTGTACCACACATTTCTGTGTCTACTCCTTAAAGCTATCGTTAGAGCAGAAGTTTTACTTTGTGCTCCTGCAAGCTTTAACTTTATCCCCCAATGCATAAAGTAACCTGAATATTCCATGATGCTCTGTGAGCAGTCTTTATTCTTTCCTTCATTTATCTACTCAACAATGCCTGGTAGGCAGGATACTGGGTGTTCAACACTAAGGTTAAAGCTGATTTTGGAAGGCAGGAAGAAGACAAACTCTCTTCCCACTTCATGAATAGTTGCTAATTTCCTGTTAATTCCTTCTTCATGCTTTAGCTTTAATTCTCAGACACTATTTTACTAGACAAAATGATCACTCTTCCCAAATCAGTTTTCTATGTGCTGTTACTACTAAATAAATTATAGGAGTGTCTATAAGTAAACACAAAATTTAAGACATCATATATTTTAGTATATAACAGAGTAATTAACAACATTTATCAAACATTTTCTGTATGTGTTACTTTTTTCTAAATTCTTCATGTATGTTACTGTAACCAGCCTTATCCATTTATCTTTCTAGCTTTTGGCATGCCCAGTGTAAGAACCTCCCCTGGCACTGTCTTGGCCAATAAAGGATATGCCTTAGCACTCTGTCTACATAACATTAACTCATTAAATATTTATCATAACAGTGTGAAGTAGATATTATTGTAATCCTATAGATAAAAACACTGAAGTATAGGAAAGCAAATTAATTCACCCAGTTTACAAGATGCTAAGTAGCCAAGATGTGGTTAAAAGCTGTCTGAGTCTAAAGTCCATGTTTGTGATCATGAATCTACCCTACCTATCATTTCCCAGTATCAGTAATAACAGGATGCCTTGTTCTATTACATTTCACCTTACTGCACTTCCCAGACAGTGCATCTTTTTGCAAATAGGAAGTGTATCTCAACCCTGCATTGGGCAAGTTGGTGCCATTTCTCAAACTGGATCAGATAATAGTTACCGTTTTCAGCAATTAAAATTTTTTTATTAAAATATGCACATTGTTGGGTTATTTTTTTAGCATACGGCTATTCCAAACTTAGCAGATTACAGTATAACTTTTATACGCACTGGGAAACCAAAAAGTTTGTCTAACTTCATTGTGATATTGTCTTTATTGTGGTGCTCTAGAACTAAATCCTCCATATCTCCAAAGGGATTGTAACCTAATGCAGGTCCAGCTGCTGGCCACTATGAAAGCCAATATTCAAGAGGCAGATATGATGTAAAGGAAAGTGGTTTATTCAGATGCCAGCCATTACGAAGATGGGGGACTTATGTCTCAAAGCCCATCTCCCTGTGAAGATGGGGGCAGAGGTTTTTATAAGGAGGGAGAGAGGAACAGAACAAAGAGATCAAGGAAGGATTTGAAAGCTTTCTATGTACAGATGAGCAGAGTCCATTTCGATAAGGCAAGTGATAGTCGGTGTGTATTATCCTGGTTTAGTTATCCTCGGGTTTCATGTCATTGGTTCCATGGATGAAGGTCAGCATATATACCAGAGCAGAGATGTTTGAAGGTTGAGTCTATCTTTTGAAACTAGCTCCTCAAATTCTTATACAAACATGTTGTTTATCTATCAGCTACATATTAGTCAAGAGTCAGCACTTACAGAAACAATGCCAAAAGAATGATTGGGTGGGTTACAATTTTCCACTGTCAGTTTTTCTACTGTTACATTATGCCTGTATGTTAATCAAATTCACTTCACCATGATACCATATTCATGCATAATTTCTTATTTATAATACCTTCATCTAGACTATTTAGTTTTTCCTCATAATAAATCTCTAAAATATAACAAACAACATGTCCCTTATAGAATAAGGTTTCAGAAGGAATCCCTGCTAGATGTACCTCTGTGATTTGTAGATTATTTTGTCCAAAAGACGACTAAGGCCCTGCAAGTTCACAAGAAAATTTTGCCTGTTCCTTAAAGAATTTAAATTAGGGGCCTTGCCCATATGAGTTATCACCAGAAATAAATTTTTATGATCTATCTATTGGGCAGGGCAACCTTCTAATTACTGAACATCTGCTCTTCTTATCACCCTTGAATGACTTTCCTTTTTTTTTTTTGAAGCCTTACCTCATCCTTAGCTCAGAATGTCATATATATTTTATTTTCCCTTTCTGACTATGAACCTCTCATGTAGGAGGGATCTCTGATTTTCTCATGTATGTGGGGTTCTCGTACCTATGTATTAATCAAATTTCTTTATTTTTCCCTTGTTAACCTGTTTCATGTAGATTTAATTATGAGACCAGTTTAAAGGATGTGGGAGAGTAGAGGAAAGCTTGTTCCTCAACAACAGAAAGGAGGAAGGAAGGAAGGAAGGAAGGAAGGAAGGAAGGAAGGAAGGAAGGAAGGAAGAAAGAAAGAAAGAAAGAAAGAAAGAAAGAAAGAAAGAAAGAAAGAGAAAGAAGTAAAGAAAGACAAAATTAGAGCATTGGATGATGCCAAGTCTAGTTAGCAAAGGGAAGAGCCAAGGCAAAAACTTCTGACCTTGAATCTCACTTGAGAATTAAAAGCCTGCCCATGTGAGTCATAAGCAATAATAAAACACAGTCTAACAGAATGATTTGGATGGGAAGAAGTTGAGCAAGGATTGTAAAATCACCAAGCTTTCTAATAGAGGCAGAAATTGAGGAAAGCAAGGGAAAAGTAAAAGGCTCAAGTGGCTGGTACAGAATGAGTACACCAAGAGTGCAGAACAAAGTTACCATCTAAGCTTATGATTATATAAACAAAAAGTGAGTAAGTTTGCCTCTTCCAGGCCATAAGAGAGGTATGCTCAAATCAATCAAGGTTTAATGTAAAAATGAACCAGAGAAGAGAAAAAATATGAATCTGATCACATTATTTTCTGGTTTTACATCTGCCAAGCTTTTCAAAACCTGTATGATGTAGATCAGCATCTTTAGGATAATTTACAAACCTTCCAATATACAAGCCATGACTTTATACTCAGCCACATTTCTAGCCATTTCTACTACCCAACTAACCTCATTTCAGCTTTTCAAAGGGTCTGTGATCTCTTGTCTCTAAGTCTTGAAAACATTGAATGTTTTAAATTCAAAGACAAAAATGAGAGAAACTGACTTGGTCTAGCAATCACCAGCCAGTACTATACAATAGCTGTGCTCACAGAAAATAGGTAAGCAGTTAGATATGGTCACTCACCCAAGTGCCATTTTTTCCACTGTGACACCAGGTGGTCTGTGGTTACAAAATGACTTGCAGTCACTCCCTCCAACAAGAGTTAGTGAGAGAATAATGCCCAAAGATAGAAAACTACAGCAGAAGAACCAGTCAAAATGCAAGCAAAATCGTCACTAGTAGCACCTCAGAAATACAGTCACACATCATCAAATAGGGCCTTAAGGCTGAGCCTGTGAAGGTAATTAACTATTCCATATGAATTATTAATTATTCCATATAAATTAGTAGGTGTGAGGAGGCCAAAGAGTGAACTTGGATTAGTGCTTTAAACAAGCAACAGCCATCAGCAAAAACATTAGCATTATGTTAGCAAAAGGGAAGGTACCCTTTTATCATCGACTCTAACCATTTGTTTGAACTGAGATACTGTGTTCACCAGTCCACACTGCAGGCAGTAAAGGAAACTACGCTTATATTTCTCAAGTATGAATTGCAGAATTTTGCCAAGCTGAGCTCTAGTTTTGATTTACTATTTTAATAAAGGTTGTTAAGGAGAGATTTTTCTCTACAACAGGTAGAGGAACCTCATTAGTGAATTTGCTAATTAGTCTGACTTTAAGAGAGAAACACATTGAAGTTGGAGGGCAGACTAATCAGTTTTATAAAAGGAGACGGTTACCTTCCATTTCAAAAAACCTTGGGCTAACAATGAGATATATTAGTTCTAGTGAAAAATCTTTGGAACATAAATTATAACACAGTTGCTTCATTTTAAAATTTCATATCACTATTCATATTAAAACCTGACCAGTGGATTGATGGCCATACCATCTACTGTCATTGTCCCTTTTGAAATAATTATTAAGTGTATTGAAGGTTACATTTGCATATAATACCATTATAATTATCCTAAAGACACTGGCAAAAAGTCATTAAACAAGTTTGTTTCATGGCTTGGGAAATTCAAAATAGACCATATATTTTGAAGTCTGGTGTTAATAAATCTGGCCTCTCGATAAACTAATGAAAATAGTTTTATACACTGATTTTTTTCACAATTGATATATTTTGATAAATTTTACCACTTATTCGACTATTGTATTGTTTTTGCTTTCTTATTTCATTAGTACGTTAGCCAAGGTATCATTAAGAAAGCTTAAATATTTTAAGAAGCAGACTTATAAAGGGACTCCACTTACAGGAGTGTGGGCAGGGATACGGAAATAAATAAGGAATGGTGAAACACCCAAAGCAGCAATTCAAAGCCATTACCACTTCTAGGACTGAAAAGACAAGAAGAACATTTTAAGAGCCCTGAGAACTGGAACTTTGGAGGAGTGGGCAGCTGACATAAAGTTACTGCCAGAGACCCTATAAAAAAAGAAAGGGAGGAGCCAAGAAAAGATACTGTGATCTTTAGTCCATTGTGCTACAACCTACCAATGGCTCCCATTGGCCTGACCCCACCCGAGGAGAGTCAGCCAAGAAAATCTGAAGATTCAGTTCACAAAGATTTAGTTCCTAAGAAGAGCATGGTAGAAAAGGACAGAGAGTGGACCGGGAGGAAGCAAACACAAAATTTAGCACAATGAGCAATTTAAAATGATATAAATAACACTATATGGACATGTTTTTCTAAGAAAACTTTTTATTTATAAAAGTTTGTTTGTATTACAAAATAATTCAAGCATACAGAAAAGCATAGAGAATACTCTACCAAATACCATTGTATAACAAACTAGTTTTATTCTAATTTTATTTTTTTAATTTTAATTGTTGTTCTTGTACAGTTTTCTGTCTTTTGCTCTAATTTTAAAAATTAACTATTTGCTTTATGTATTTAAACATTTGATATATTTAACTATATATGTAAGTACATGAAGATATATGTCATATATCATAACTACTATATATCATACATAGATAAAACCCTGTATAGAATGTGAACTTATTCTCCCTTCTTTCATTCCTATTTATAATTGATAATTCCACAAGTGTATTTAGAATTTTATTTCACATATAAATATTATAAGAACACATGCATAAAATTATATTAATTATATAAAACTATATATGTATAATGTAGTATTGTATATTATGTTCTTGTCTTCAAATACATTGTTATTAGACTGGATATACTTTTACAGATTCATTTTTCTCATAATGCTATAACTTAAAACTTACTTAGGTAGATACAAGAAGCTCTAGTCCATGCATTTTACCTTTATTATATTCCTTTGTATTTGATACAAAAATGTTCTTATAAATTCTCATACAGAAGGATATATAAGAGCTTTCAAATTTTAACAGTTAAAAACAATGCAATAATTGACATAACTATGACTCTCTCTTTGTGTCTTCAGGGTTTGCTCAGCATGGTCAGATGTACACCACTTCAGCTGGTGCAGGGACACTTCTCGGTTTCCTGGTCTATGACACAATGCTCAATTCACAGGATCACTTAGTATCCCATAATCCAACATTTAGTGTGAGAACCATTTTTTAAGTGTTTTTATTTTCTAAAAAGCACTACCTTGAAACAAAATCTAGTTCCTCAGTTTTGGCTATACAAACCAAGCCAACGGTTGGTTTGTGTAATGACTGACTACAAATAAGAAGAATAGCTGGAGAGAATATAATGTATATTTATTAGAAAGCATCAGAAAATTGTCAAAGTAGTGAAGAGTTATAAAACAAAGATTTAGAAGAAAATTAGGACATGTGAGGCTGGTGTCTATGGTTGCTCTTAACCTGAGAATTCAGCAGAAGACTGAGAGGCCAGGTAATTGAACAGTGCTTTCCACAGACAGATGGGAAAGACACAGATTGGAGTTTGAATTCACAAGTAGAGAAGCCCTGGAGAATATCCTGAGAGTTTTCATGAGGTGTGACACCTCGATTAAAATAGTCTCAATCTCTGTCGAATTAAATTAATCCAGGATGACCAGTGATTTTAGCCAGGCCACCAGTTGATAGCAAACATAAATCTTCTCTGGAGAAAGAGAATAGTATCTAGCAATTCAATTTATCTCTATAGATTTTATGAGTAATGTCTAGTACTCAATCAAAAATAAGACAGATAACTGTACAAGAACAACAATTAAAATAAAAAAAAATAACCATGCATGTTTGTCAGTAACAAATTTGAAGGGATCAGAGACCACAAACCCAGAGTAATTAAACAATAAGTCATATCATGCCATTCTTTATTTTATTCATTAAATATTTTTATTGCATTTAATACATGCTAGCTCATTTTCTAATTACAAAAAAACCCTCTAAAGTCATTTAAATCATCATAACAATGCTAGGAAGCAAGCATTATTACTCCTCTCATTTTACAGATGGGGGCTGTGGTAGACACCATAATGGCCCCCTCCAAAGGTGTTCACATTTTAACAACTGAAATCTGTGAATATTTTGCCTCACATGGCAAAGGGTCTTTAGAGTTCTAATTAAGCATCTTGAGGTGGGAATATTGCTCTAGATTATGCAGATGTGCACAATGTGGTAAAGCACAGGTGCGCTTATAAGAGGGAGGTAGAGGGTTAGAATCAGGAAAGATGATGAGCAAAGCAGAAGTTGGAGTGATGAGAAGTAGGTGTTTTGCACTGGGAATGCAGGTGGCTGCTTAAAGCTGGAAAAAGCAATGAAATGGATTACATACCCTAAAGCAGAGGTGTTCAACATTTTGGCATCTCTGGGCCACACTAGAAGAAGAAGAGTTGTCCTGGGCCACACATTAAATACATTGCAACATGTAATCATACAAAAATCTGATAATGTTTTAAGTAAATATACTATTTTGTGTTGGGCCACGTTCAAGGCCATCCTGAGCTGCCTGGGCCACAGGTTGGACATGCCTGCTAGAGGCTCCGGAAGAAGCACCGGCCAATATCTTGATTTTAGGACTTTTTACATTCGGAGCTATACAACAATAATTTCTGCTGTTTTATGCAACCAAATGTAAGATTTATTTCAACTTCTTTCCCTCCTACTCTCTCTCTCTTTCTTTCTTTCTCTTTCTCTCTCTCTCTCTCTCTCTCTCTCTCTCTCTCTCTCTCTCTCTCTCTCTCTCTCTCATTCTCTTTCCATTTCTCAGTCTATATAGAAGAATCCAAATGGGGAGACACTCAAGCCTCCCACCAGAAGACTTGAGAGTGAAGAGGAACTTCAAGCTCATTCAATTCTGAGTTTTCAGTCCTGGCCAACAGGCCAACAGTTTGTCCACAGACGTGTAAGAGACCCTGAGTCAGACAACCCAACTAATGCTTGTTGTTTTAAATGCTTATATTGTGGGATAATTTGTTATGTAGTAGTAAGTAACTAATGCATTCTTCTATCGGAACCATGATTTTAGATGTGCGTTATGTTTTCTCTGTGTCACCTATGTGTCATTTTTCACTTTTGTTCTCACTGTTTGGTCACTTTCTTCACGTTTGTTTTCTCTTTATCCTTCAACTGTATCCACTTTACCCAGCCACTATGATTTTTTTTATTTCAACAAACATGATGTTTAAATTCATTTATTAATATTTGATTCATTTTCTCATTAGCTTTGTCTTTTAAAATAATTTTATCACCTAAATTTTTAAATTTTTAATTATATGTACATACATATTTCATTGGTATTCAATATCCTGTATTTGATTTCAAATATCATGGCCTAAATAGGTACTATATCTAGTAATTATCACTGTTGCCTCTCAAACATGATGGGTTTTTTTCTTTGTTGGGGACCTTTGTTGTCTCTCTCTCTCTCTCTCTCTCTCTCTCTCTAACTAACATCACGGGAATCCTAAAGGCCTGAGTTGGGGATTGTATCTAGTTTATCTAGAAAAGATTTGCAATTGCTTGTGATGAGATTCAAAGTTAGTGCCAATTTGGGGCCACTTTAGCCTCCTTTTGAAAATCCTAGACCTGTTATAAAAACCTCAGACTTCATTCTGCCACTTGGCAGACAGGCCTGTTGTGGTGCTGGAGCTTCTGTTGTCCCTGGAGATCCCACCACATGGTGTATGTTTAGGTGTGTGTGACAGTGAGCAATTCTGGGATTTCTCTTCATGCCTGGAGTTCTCAAATACATGAAAAAGAATGATTTACTGAAGACTCAGTTGTTTTGCTGTTGGAGGTGCTTCACAGTACATTGCTGAAAGCAAATATTTTTGTGTTCTTAAGTAGTTCATATTACTTATCACAGGATTTTATTTAATTCATATAACAACTTCCCATAGGTGGATGCTCAAGGTGTTTTGTTTCCTTTTCACTGTTAACACTGAAATACCCATTTTTGTGCCTAACTTAAAATATAGCTCTGATTATTTCCTTGGGATAAAGGTCTACAGATTTAATTACTAGGTGAAAATGTTCAAAATATTCAAAGCTTTGAAAATATGTTGTCAGACTGTATTCCAGAAAGTATCCATAATGTGTACCCTCAGCAGCAGTGTAGCAGTGCATAAAAAGTCCATATATTGTAGGATGATTAATTTATTCACATAATTTTTCCCTGGTACGTGAGCTCTAAAGTACAGAATTGATTGCAGCGGTGAAAATGGCAGAGAGAAGTCAGGAGGTATTCCTGTACTGCATAAGCACAGCTCTGCAAGGAGGCCTGTTGTTTGATCGGCCCGAGAAGATCATGGAGAGCTTCACACAGGCATTTAAAGGAACATGAGAAAATAAGGTCATGGCATTAATTGCAATGAATGAAGTATACCAATGTTGGAGATTTGCTGAGAGCTGATTCAATTTATAGGATGAGAAATCTTAATAGATTAAACATCCTCTGGATCACACACACTTTTTAAGAAGTAATTTTCCTAAGAAAAAATAATCTATGTAGGAGTTTACTTTTATTTCTAAGGTAAAAGGGACGAAAAATAATTGTATTAAGAAAACCACTCTTACTTACATTACTGCTGACAAGGCCAAAACCAGCAGAACAAACGTGGTAGGTTTCAGTTGGCTAAATGATTAACTTGGCAAAAGTTGAAGCTGCTGACACACTAATAAGAAAAGATTTATTTCCAAAAGATTTGTTGTTGCATCTGCAGAAGATTATGTAACTGTGTGCTATATTTTTTTTCTAAAAAATATTTGTTAACTCTGAAATATCTCCAGAAGATTGGGAGTTTTTAAAGGAACTGAGGGTTCTGCAAGGAAAATATAGAAAGCAATATTTTTATCTTCACTGCTTTTCTGTAAGCTATTAAAATGGGATGGTCTTCACTTCAAATCGGTTTTGACTCATGCAGGTGGATACAATGTGGCCCCCAAAATATTCAGTACTCTAGAACATATTCCTGATTCCTCTCCCTTATTCATGTGTTGGGAGTCTTTCATTATTTTTATGCTCTTACAATCTTTGAATTTCAAAATACTATAATATCATGAAAAAAGTCATCAAGTCATCGATGCCCGCCTAGAATTTAGATATTTGCTTCACCATCTTTAGGAGTTTAAAAGTGCATCCTGGGGTGAACTGCCTCTAGAATTAACATTCAGTGGATAAACACTGATTCACACGCGTGAAAGTGTCACCCATCCCTGTTTTGAGGAAGCATTTGTGTCCAGGAGACAGGTTTCCTTGGCTGCTGTCACCCAGGAAAGCTGTGGCTCCTCAGTCGTCTGACTGCCTGGCTCAACACATTGTAATTTTCCCTTTTTAGCATTTATACTACTTCCCAAATACTTCATTGTTTTAATGTAAATAAACTAAGAATGTTAGTTGAAAAATCTTAAACAATAAATGTAATTCTTATACCATAGAAATACAGTTTTAAACCTACTGTGCTGCCAAATAAACACTTGTTTACAATGTTCCTACTACTTGCTGATATTAAAATATGGAAAGTGTATTGATTTCCTTTCAAAAATGCCCTTTGTCATTTAAGGATATTTTTTTAAGTTAAACCCAAATGTGTTGAAGTTAGTTTTCAGTTAAATTAGAATGGGTTGAAGGAAGATTTAAAATGGAAGCTAAAGCCATGACTGGTGTGGCTCAGTGGGTTGGGTGCCACCCCACAAACTGAAAGGTCGTCAGTTTGATTCCCGGTCGGGGTGAATGCCCAGGTTACGCCCAGGTCCCTGGTCTGATGGATGTTTCTTTCTCACATCAGTCTTTCTCTTCCTCTCTTTCTCCCTCGCATCCCCTCTCTCTGTAAAAATAAATAAATAAATAAAATCTTAAAACGAAAGCTAGAGTACAAGCCATTATGGAAACTTTACATCCATTTTAAATGCATACTGGCTTGAAAGATTTTATTAGTACTGTCTGAAAATATTTGTTTTTTGAAGAAATAAAAGAATTTACAAAAAATAATTTTGATATTTTAAAATATGAACTCATTTCAAAATGTTCTAACCAACAGTTTCTTCAGTCAGATCACTGATTATCAGCATATGAAAAAATAAGCTATTTTCTATCAGTATGGGGTATATAAAATGCCAGAAGCCATGGTGATGCAAACATCACAGACGGGCTGGACAGGCCACCAGCCGGGAGCGGGTCTGCCTCAGGCAGGCCCGTAATGCGCGGGCTCTTGACTTCATGTAGGAAAGATTTCCCAGCTCAAGTCTAGAAGATTTTTGTAGCACATTTATTAAGGCTGGGACAGTGAAACAAAAGAAAGACTTAGGGTAGAAGAAGTAATGGGGGAGAGCCTAGGTGGTACTCTGCTTTAGCTCCCTAGAAAAATTATAAGAAAAGAGTGAGCCAACGTGGGTCTACTTTAAGCTCACAGAAAGTCAGAAGAAAAAGGGGACTTGGAGACAGGATCTGGGGGGTAGCCCAGGCTGAGCTGCTGCTGCCCACTGCTCCCCTGGCTGCAAGTCTCTGGGGAGCCTTAGAGTTTAGGGGGAAATAAAAGGCTCAGGCCTGAGAAGGGGCGTGGGCAGGCTCTAGAGCAGGCATATGTTTTTGTCCTGAGGGCTTTTTATCTTTTTTCTGCAGGTGAAAATCTTAGGAGAGGATTTTAGCAAAATATTTATCCACTTTCCAGGTGCATTTTTAATATACTGATGAGTCAAAATGAGTATCTAGGGGTTTGGGGGGAACATTCTTTGGTCTGCTACACTGTTTTAATTTTATCTTGAGTCTGTCTGGCTTTTAATTGGGTTTTTATTACTTGTTCCCCTGACTTCATCTGTCCTTGGTTCAGCTGGCACAAATGATATTAATTGTGTCTCTGTTCTGTAGCTCCCAGACCAGGGAGATTTAAGTTACATATTCTTTGGTTAAGGAGAAGAGGTATAAACCATTTATTCTCAAGTGTCCTTGGTTAGGGGACATAAGGTCTGGTGATTCACCCACTGTCTGTAAGTTGCTCAAACTATTTGGCCTTGTTTAATTTTCTTGTGTCAGTTTCCCCATTCCACTTGCCCAGGAATTTTCTCAGCTTCTTACTATCCTGCCTCAATAGTATTTCTTCATTATGCTTCTTGGGTATTTCCCAGTATCTCTTCAATTAAAGTTCTCTAGTCCTTCACATTTGAAAATATTGCCTCATAACTCCATCATGGGTCTCAAATAGAATGTCTCACTATTTTGCGTGCATAAACAAATTTTCATCGTGACAAAGAAGCTCATGCGGGATCAGCAAAGTACATGGGCTGTGAATGAGCTATGTGAATTAGAAAGGAATAAAGTATTGTCTTCAAAATGGTAAGGAGGATAAGAAATACGGACTTCTAAATGATTCGTTAGAAACTAATTCTAGTTGCTAACATGTAAGCTTTTAATTTAAAAGGGTATTTTTAATAAAAGAATTTTCTTATAAGCAATCAAGTAATCAATACTTGCTGTGTAGGGGCAAATAACATAATTAAATAGGGCATAGAATAAAAAAGTGTTGTGTTTAAAATGTATTTTAAACATTACAAGAGAAAGTTCAAGCCTTTGAAAGTTCAAGTTCTGAAAGCCTTTCAGAAATACCCTACTAAGAAAGATTGAGAGTTGATGATAGAAATAAGTTGGGAAAATGTGGAAAAGAGCTTTGTGATCTTCTTTTTAATGGTAATAAATTTCATTTTTCTTCTGAATAGCAAGGAAGTTCCTTTTACTGAGTCCTAGAAGAAACACAAGAAGCCACACACCCTTCAGAAAGATGAGATAGAAATAAAGCATCACGTGGCACCTCAAAAGCTAAAAGGATTTACATTTCCCTAAGTCTGGGTTTTTGATAGGTATTTAAAAGAGGAATCGTTTAGTTAATGCTGTGGAAGGAAAGTGGCTAGGAGGAATTTGCAGCCTCATTTTGAAAAGACAAGCAACATATTCTTCATTGTTTCAGGGTTTTCCAGAGATTAGAGACTTTCTTGGGAGGATAAAGTGAAATAGCGGTGAATTAAGAGTGATAAATTCCTGTCAGAAAGAACCAAATAGCACACACTTTCTGGTGCTAAATTGACTTTAGATCATGTATACTGTGGGATATTTTTGTTTGTAATTGTTTTCATGGTGTAAAATTAATCCACATTGCTCTACATGTTGTTTGTTGATTGTCTAAATTCCCCATTCAAGTTTTGAAGTATTTATTAAACATTTGTCCTGGCTGGTGTGTCTCAGTGCAATCTTATGAAACAAAGAGTCCCTGGTTTGATTCCCAGTCAGGGCACATGCCTGGGCTGCTGAGCAGGTCCCCAGTGGGGGGCGCACAAGAGGCAACCACACATTGATGTTTCTCTCCCTCTCTTTCTCTCTCCCATCCTCTCCAAAAATAAATACAAAAAATCTTTTTAAAAATATTATAGATATTTGACTTCAGCCAGAAATTCCTGGGAGAAAAAAATCTGTTTTCATCATTTACCTATTCAAGAATGTTTAATACTTCAGTTATATTTACAGTGTGAAGCCAACCTCCATAACATGGCACTCCAGTATTTCTATCATATATCCTTAACCTAGTTCATAAAATATTATCTCTTAGGATTCAATCTTGGTCCCCAAGTTCTATTAGCTCAATTGTACACCTGCCAAAATCACATGTTGAAGTTCTAACCCCCCAGTACTTCAAATGTGAATGTATTGAACATAGGACCTTTAAAGAGGTGATTTAGTTCAAAATGAGTCATTAGGGTGCACTCTAATCCACTGACTGGTGTCCTTAAAAGAGGAGGAGATTAGGACACAAACAACACAGATGGAGAGAATTCAGCCAAATGCAAGCCTACCAGAGAGACCTCAAAGAAACCAAATCTGCTAACATCTTGATCTTGGATTTCTGGTCTCCAGAATTGTATGAAAATAAATTTCTATTCCTGAAGCCGCACAGTTAGTGGTATTTTTTTTAAATGGGAGCTGTAGTTAAAGCTGATTAAAATTTTTCCAAAAGAAATTCTATTATCTATTGAATATATTGAACATTTACTAAATGCAAAATATTCACATTTGGGCAAAAGTAGGTTTATAGTTTTCAGTGTGTAAAACACAAAGTTTATTCTTATATTATTATTTATTAACTATAGTATTATTTTTCATGCAAATAACTGTAAACCTAACTTTGCCCCACACTGTATGTGTTATTTCACTCACAACGCAAACAAAAACTGAAAGTGGATTAGTATTATCCTTGTTTTAAAGATAATAGGACTTTGCTCACAAATTATATCATTTGTTAACACTGGTTCTACACTTTTGCTCTTACACTTTATAATATTCCACCTCCTTAGTATAAACTCACTATACCCCTAACATACTCTCGCTTAATTTCTTACCATTTTTGGAGCCCTGGATTTTAAACTTCTGCTGCATAATTTTTTACACAATTGCAAATTTTCTCTATCTGCTATTTCCAATGTCAAAATTACAATAAATTTAATAGCAAGTTCAATGCAGTGGAAAAAGAACATGCCTGGATAGAAATCTTGGACATGGCAGGCAGTAGTTGTATGACATGAGCTTGCCTGCCCTCTGCGGGCCTTATACTTACCTCTGAGGGATGGAGTCACACTTGATTCCAGCACTTGCATGAGCACCTGACGTGAGCACTCTTCTGGGGTTTGATGTAAAATCTGTGTGCACTGCCTGGCTTATAACAAATCATAAATAGCCTTTAAAATCTGTCATTCTATCATAACATTTTTTTCATTTTGCATGATTGTATACTATTAGAATTTTAGGGTTCTTTTAAAAAATTAATACTGCAATGCTAGGTCTTGACAATTAAATACTCATTATTTGCATTGTAATATCAACTACAGCAAAGCAAATGATTCTTTGGATCAGTATTCTCAGCTAAGAATTATTTTCTCATTAGATGCTCCTAAACAGATAATCAATCATTAAATTATTGAAAGCACAAGTTTTTGCTAACTGAGTTGGCCAACAACATAAACCAAAGTAAAGAATTACTAAGAAAAAATTCTATCCTTCATTATTACTTCATTTGTTGATTCACTCACTCAATAAGTAACTGAAGAACAAACGATGTGTGCAAGCACTGTTATGATGCAGAGTTTACAGAGATAAATCAGAAGGACAGACTTAATAAAAAATACATAAACATGATAAAAACAGAATAAAAAGTGAAATATTTCATACTAGAATTGCACCAAAAAAATCCCAAGAGCCTCTAGGTTGAAGATTATTTTTAAGTAACTTGATTAAGGCAGACAACATAGAAGGCAAATAATTTAAACAGTGTTGTAAGAGATGGATCATATTTAGTCCTTAAGGAAACAGGGGTATTGGAGAAAAACTATATTTTGAATGGAGGCGAGAAAGCACAGGGCACATGCGCAAGTATTCAGGAGTTCCATTTGGCTATAATGTAGCTATCCCGAAGAAAACTAGGTAAAATTAGCTTGAAAATCATGACTTTCTTGAATACCAACTTATGGATGTTTGATTTATTCTGAATGAGATAGAGAGTAATTACAGATTTGGGGGCAAAGGGGCATTCCTTAATCAAAGCTGTGACATTTCCTTAAGTTACCCCCGTTCTCCAGTCTGCGCCAGCAAGGGGACGGACTGACTTCTTATTTGAGTTACAGATCACTCCATTTCTGATCCTGCACCCAATTTTGGTAAATGCAAACCCTGTTAAAAGTCCTCCAAGTCAGGAGCTTCGATCTTTTACCTACAGATAGTCTTTCAGAATTCCATGAACTAACTATAGCCCCGAAACGTACATCTCTCTCACACACAGACACGACACATTTTTCTTTGATTATCTTTCTGTCATGTTGAAAAATGTGTATTTGCCTATAGAGAATATGTTACATTAATGCTTTGATATCTTGCTGTAAATGACATGATATACTACTGCACATACATATGTGAGTGTAGTCTTTACACCATATTTCACTTAGAATAGCTTCTGGTTGATAGAAATCATTAAAAACCCATCTGTTTGTCATTGTTTATGTTGGGCATAACTTCAGTGCAAAACTATCAAATAAAAATATTAAATGAAAGTGAAATTACTTTTGATTCTAATTTTATTGTAAAACTTGATTGGCCATAAAACCATAGTATTAGAGTGGCAAACTTGTTTGTTGTCAGTGGTAACCTAAAGTCAGTAAGACTGAAAAATCTACTAGATGTATTCAACCTGAGAATGTGTCACACAATGTTGTTTTTTCTCATGAGAAGAAGGTTTGGTTGAAGGAGTCTAGAAATTAACGCTTTCCTCAATCAAACGCTTCCCAGGAACTACCCTACAAGACAGCATATTCCATTTCCAATTATGAAACAGGGCTGCTCCTGTCCGAAGGGACCTTAATACAACCACATTTTCTGACAATGCAAGCTGGTTTGTAGCTTGTTGTTCAGGAAGAAATCGAAGCAGTACCTGGAACAAATGAGACCACCCATTCAAGAAGCACGTATTTGTTTCCCAATATATTACAGAGGTCATGAAAAATTGGTGATGTTGTCTTTCCTCATCAGCATGCAGCTCCATGGAACCAATGGCATCTCTCTGCGCAGCCGACTCCTAGACTTCGTTTTATGTGCACTCAGATGACATAAAAAAGAATTCTTATTTTTGGAGGGTTCATCTTACAATCCCCAAAATTCTTTGAATTTCCTCTGCTATTAAAATCTTTAGCTGAAAGGAAATTTTTGATTCTCTGTTTAGAAGTAGGACATCTGAGATGCGTGGTAACAGTATCTTTGCTGTTTGGATAAATAAAAATACGTACATGAGTAGTGATTTAAAAAAAACAGTTGTCAAATAGCAGAGATTCTGGAAGAAAGCTTAAGTTCTTGTCCTGAGACATTAACTTCAACGAAGCTGCTGATCCCCACTCACTTAAATGCTTTGGACAAAGATTGAAAACAGAAGATGAGGTTGTTTGCTTATGGCAGAAAATATTTGCACTCTTAATAAATAATTCCTGAAGTGTTTGAAGGAACTTGAGGAAAGCAAACTAATTGCACAGGAAGGTGTTCATTCAAAGCTTCCTTCAGCTACATCAAAATTTCAGTATACAATCAAGTTTATTTCTGACTACTTGATCTGTGTTCCTGAAAGGAGTGTATTAAAATTTCCAATTACAGTTTCTAATTGACATTTACCTTACAGTTCTGCCAAAAATTACTTAATATATTTTGGAATAGTTTATGATATATATAACTTCATCTGTTAATTTTATAAGATGTCTTTTCTTTGCCCCTATTTTTTCACCTTAAACTCTATTTTTTAATTATAAATATTGTTATCCTTACCTTTATAATGATTTTATTTGCCTGGTATTCGTTTTCAACCTCATTATTTTTAACCTTCAGTGTATTTTTAAGAGTGAATTTTCAAAAAATTGTTGGGTCTTATTTTTTTCTTTTTCTTTCTTCCTGGCATTTTTTTTAATCTGGAAGAATTTGAGTTCCACACTAACTCATGTATATGTACACATATATAGATGTGTGTGTATATATAGACAGAAGGGTGTATACAGAGATATATGTATATATGTATATACCCATATGTATATATAGATGTATCTATATATAGCCTGTATATATATATAGATATATAGATGTAGGCATAGACATAGATATAGGTATTTAATTCAATCTAAAAGTATCTCTAACTGATCAATTAAGCCAACAGATACTTATCTGATGGTGCCCTTCAGTTACAGCTCATGCATCGTTTCATCTGAGACTTTGCATGAATCGTGCTTCCCATTTTCTGTTTCCATGTGTGAGTTCATTGTGTGGGTTACATTGTCTTCTGGTTATTTCAAAGTTATACATGTGCTGCATATTTTTCAGAAATTATTTGTTGTTCTTTTTCTTTTTATTCTTCAGATTCATTCTTTATTCATCCCTCTTTATCTTTGTTGATTTTTCTTCAGATAGTAGCTAAAATCTGCCATTAAATATGCATCTAATGGACTTTTAAATTTCAGATTGTTATTTTTTAACTCCAGAATTAACAGTTTCATATTTTAAATGGTTTTATATATTTTTCAGTAATTTTATATTATACAAATATACATATGATGGGGACCCTCTGAAAACAAAATCATTTTCTGGAGGGTGGGCCCCTTGTAGTACAGGCTTCCGAGCCTAGGTGAGTGTTCTAGGAACCCATCTGTGTCAGTGTACCTGCGGGCATTGTTGTCAGAAGCTGTGTTTGTCTTCAGTACATTTTTTGAGACTCTTTCAATGTGTTTACCCATTTTATGGTGGGTGATTTACAATGCACCTGCCCACACCGGGCTGAGTGTTCAGCAGTTTTGACCAAAAACAGCATGACCCTTGTGCCCCACCTTCCCTATTCACCCAATTTTACCCCAGCACCTTTTTTGTTTGTTTGTTTCCCTGGATGAAAAAGTCCACAAAGGGAAACATTTTGCTGATGTGGAAGAGGTGAAACAAAAAAACAGCAGAAGCACTGAAAGGCATCAAAATAATCAAGTTCAAACACTGTTTTGAGCGGTAGAAAAAATGTCTTGATAGGTGTATTGCAACAAATGGAGAGGAATTTGAAGGAGGCAAGTCCAAACATGTAAGAATAAATACACAACTTCTTATAAATATATTCCATTTTTTGGATCCCCCGTGTGTGTGTTTGGTGACATTTTTGTCATACTTTCCTGGCACTTTGTAAGCATAGTCTCCCAGCCTTCATCAGACGGATCTAGTGGGAAATGCCGTCCAGGGCTCTTGGCTGCGCCTGCCCAGAGAAGAGCACCCAGGTTAGAGTTCCTATAACAAGGAGCTCGAGGGGAGGGTGTAAGGCAGTGATTCATGGCTCCCATGCCACAGACTGTCAAGATTTAGTAAATTTTATTGAATTAATGTGTTTCTGTTTCTTGTGTTCATTTATCCTGTATTTCCATGTCTGTATCCATTCCTGTTCTTAGGACAATTCTCAAAGACTTTCAATGATTTATTTTATAATTTTTCACAGCTAAATTGTTATTTTGCTAGGAAAATGATCCACCGAGTTTATTACTCTGCTATTCTAGTCTTGCCTCCCACCACATCCTTTTGGATGAGGATTTAAATTTCCATAGCATACTCCAGAGACAAGACAGTGTGAAGCATTTTATTGGGGCTTCTATGTAGGAGGCACTAGGAAGTGAAAATATGTAAGTGTTACAAGGCAAAGGACATTGAACTTATATTGGGGATTAGGACTTGATCCCATGGATAAAAGAAAGCCACCCAAAAACTCTAAATAAAATAGTGTTATAATCAGATGCACATGATGCTGGGAAAATACAATTAAAAACAAAATCCTCTGCCAACCCCAAACATCTCCAAAAAAGCAGAACAGGAAAAAAAACAGTTTTATTATTAAATAAGCATTAATCCAAAATGTGATGCACATCACAGGCAATCTGTTAAAGAGATTACAAAGCCATTAAAAAATAAATAAATCTCATCCTATTCTCTAGCCAAACAGGCACAATCCACTACTTGCAAGTTCTCAAGATAAACAATAGCTAGTCTCCAAGTAAGAGGACTTGAGACTATTATTGATCACACATAGTTAACTCTAAATTCTACTGGTAACTGGGGTGATCGTCTAGGTTACTTATTGGCTTTATCTAAAGGAAAAATTCTCATATCTTTGTGACCAGAGGTTGGCACCTTGAAGCCAGGCACCAGCTAAAGTTGAGCTCTTATCCCACTGCAGAAACTGGGAACTAGGAGGGTTAAGTGCCTTGATGATTATATTTTAAAAACAATAGCTCCAGGTCCTTGAGAAAGGCATTTCTGGTTTTTTTTTTTTTTTTTTTTTAATTTGGCCAAAAGTCTCAGTTAGTTTTTTAAAAAGATTTCCCTCTATCTCAAAGATTCAGAGAAATAATTTTCTAAACCCAATGGTCTACAAAACAGGGGCAAGAAAAAGGTCTTTCCCTATTTATACAAGAAAAAAATGTTCTTTCGTTCTATGTGTCTATTTACCCTTAATATTATAAGATCATTTGGTTCAAACTGTGAAGGTTTGCGACATTTCCTTATTATTCATTACTCTTGGAAAAACTAATTACGCGAATCTTTCTCCATAAAAAAGTAGCTTATTTTGTTTGCCCTATTGCTAACCTGATCTTACCAAAGGCCTAGCACAACATTCTAGCAGAATTGAGTGTGTGAAGCACATCCATTTTCCTCTACACCCAAGAGAGTGGCCGCCATCATCTCCCACAAAACTGTGCTTTGTGCTCATGTCTTAACTCAGAAGTAAAATATTCCTCATAACTTCTTTTAGACAGCTTTCTTTTTCTTTTCATGATTTATATTTAATATCCTTTATTAAAACAGACTATTATCAGATTCTTGTATCAAATCTAGAACTATAAACCATATACCTTTTAAAATAATTTTCAGATCTGTCTCCTATATAGAGTACAAAATGACTTGGTTTTGGTAGAATATTATAGCTCATACAGTGTTTGCATAGTCACTCCCTAATCCCTAGAACAATGCTGTGAGTAGGAATGATAAAGTGAATTATACATATTGTGTTGATAAGGATCTGGAAATCTCAAGCAACTTTCTAAATGTAAAGGAACACAACTGAAATTAAAGCTCAGCTCTCTGAATGCCCAATGGCTACAGCTTTCCACTACACCACATTAGCAAGGTTTCTTTACATTTTTATATAAAAATGTGTGTGGAAAACTAAGATAATAGAGCCCAAAATTATAGTAGGGCTTCCATTCTAGCATCTCAATTTATTTAACAAAGAATGGAACCACATTAGAAGAACTATAATGGAGAGGAATATTCCACTCTTTGGAACTCATTTCAATAAGCTATTATCCTTATACAGAAAAAATTCTTATGAAAGTTGGGGAATCAAGAATGCTGATGAGTTGTTGATGGAGACTCTCAATGAGATGATACAATGGCACAACTCTCTTACTTGGCACAACCTGGTAGAAACAAAAATATGCTAATTAAGCAAGTATTTTGATTAACAGAGGCTCTTAGAGATACCTTATGTTGCCAAATATCCTCTTTTAATCAAGGTATTATTGGTGAAAGAATAAATGACTGGAGATATGATAACTTTTAAAATACAAAAGTTTATGTTTTCCAAGCATACATAGCAACATTTTATAAAGAAATTATCAAATAAGTAACCAATGTGACTTAGTTTTAGGAGTACGCCTCAGTAACTTTCTTATAAACAACATTTTATAAATATAAATATAAATTCATGAGTAAAACATGTTCTGTAATTTAATGTTGACTGGTGTGTGCAGCTGATACAAGCAAAACAATTCAAAGGCCACTCAAAGGTGAATTCACATCCAGATGATACATTAACTCAACCAGCCCCTGATAACCTTAAATTTAACCTTAGTCAAACACTATATTGCCACCTTCCTAACAGAGTAATTGCTAAAGAACATGTGATATTTTCTTCCTATAGTTTTACTCCATTATCTATCCTATTTCTGTAGCTTTTTTTTTCCTGCCAAAGTAACTGGATTCGGGATTCAACTCTCTATCCTATCTATTCTATAGTTAGGGCTTTTCAGATGCTACTTAAAATCTGATTGAAGACAACTCTCATAGCAATTGATTGATCTAACAGTGTAATTACCATTCTTTTTCACATACAAGGTCTGTCCAGAAAAAGTCCAGACATTGTTAATGTAATGAGAATGGTTTGGGCAACATTGATGTAACCTGGAAGCCAAGGAGAGTGGACTGGAGTGCACATGTGTGAGCAAGGATGACTTCACTGTACTAGTCAGCGGGGCTGGTAGGTGTCAGTGAGTGAGCATGTGTACTGTGTGGCCATTGCATTCAAGATGGCTGAGTGACTGGAGCAACGAATCTGTGTCAAATTTTGCATTAAGTTTGATCATTCCTCTGTGGAAACTATTCAGAAGATTCAGAAGGCCACAACTATGGGCAACTGGTGATTGGCAGCATCATCACAACAACACTCCTGTTTATGCATCACATCTCATGCAGAGTTTTTTGGTAAAGAATCAAATCACCCAGATGACTACACCCCAGATTTGGTGCCCTGCAATGTCTGGTTTTTCCTAAAACTAAAATCACCTTTGAAAGGGAAGAGATTTCAGACCGCAGATGAGTTTTAGGAAAATATTGTGTGGCAGCTGATGGTCATTGGGAGAAGAACTGTGTGAGGTCCCAAGGTGCCTACTTTGAAGGGAACTAAGGCATCATTGTCCTGTGTACAATGTTTCTTGTATCTTCTTCAATAAATGTCTCTATTCTTTCATATTGCATAACTGGATACCTTCTGGACAGATCTTGTATATTCTATGGAATACATATAGAACTTAATGAAAAACAAATACTAACTTATTTCAAGGCTTGCCTGATGACAGCTTGGGAGAGAAAAAATGTTTAGTAATATAGTGAAATATAAAATTCTGTTAATAACAATGATTGGGCTTACAAACCAGTGAATGGTTCCTCCTTCATCTCCTTTTAGGAGCCAGCCTTGTTTTCTGTCTTGTTCCTTTCATCAGAGCATTTGAGTCTGTTAACTCTACTTTACAGTTTACCATTAATGAATACTGATAAAGATGCTATCTCCCTTGCATAACCAAAGATCTTGGTTTAGCAAAGGCCCTCAAATGATAAAAACAGCACCCATGAAATCTTTATCAAGGAAAAAATTTTATAGAGATATGATTGACATATGGCAATATATAAGTTTAAGGCATACATGTTGATTTCTACACTAATATATTACAACACAATTATTGCTGTAGGGTTAGCTAACACCTTTTTCACATCATCTAATTATTTATTTTTGTGGTGAGAACAATTAAGATCTAGTCTCTTGGCAATTTTGAACTTTATAACACAGCATTGTTGACTATAATTACTATACTGCATTAGATCCCCAGGGCGTAGGCATCTATAAGTTACAAGTTTGTACTTTTAAACAACATCTTTTCAATTCCTCACCTCCCACCTTCAGCCTCTGGTAAACCTCACCCTCAGATTCTGGTAACCACCATTTCACCCCATTTTTATAAGTTTGTTTTTTAAGGTGGCTTCTACATATAAGTGAGATCATACAGCATTTTTCTTTTGCTGTCTGGCTTATTTCACTTAAGCATAATGTCCTCATGCCCGTCCCTATTGTTGTAATGGCAGGATTTCCTTCTTTTGCATGGCAGAGTAGTATTCCATTGTGTGTGTGTGTGTTTATCTTCATCTTCTTTATGTACTCATTCATTGATGGGCACATCTGTTGTCTCTGTAGTTTGACTACAGTGAATAAGGCTGCAATAAACACGCAGGTTCAGATATCTCTTTAAGAACCTGTTTTCATACACTTTGTATATATTCAGAAGTAGAACTTCCAGATAATATGGTGGTTTATTTCTAATTTTTATTTCTACTGTCTCTCATAGTGATTGAACCAACTTACATGCTCCCCAACCTTATACAAGGGATCCCTTTTGTCCACATCATGGAAATGTATTTGTTCCCCAAGAATTTTTAAAAATAATGCCAGGCTTAGTGAGAGTTTTCTGGACATTTCTAGAAGAGAAATGGTAAAGTATGAAATATGATGAACCAAAGACACTTAACACTGAAAGGCATATCAACAATTCCTGGAGGTCATTTATTTATTGCAGTATTATTTATAATAGCCAATATATAGAAGCAAACCAAGTGCCCATCAATACACAAGTGGCTAAAAAACCTATGATACATGTATGCGATGAAATATTATATGCCCATGAAAAAGAATAAAATCTTATCATTTGTGACACTCTGAATGAATCTAGTGGTATTATGCTCAGTAATATAAGTCAGTCAGAGGAAGTCAAATACCATATGATATCACTTATATTTGGAATCTAAAGAATAAAATAAATGAAAATACAAGATTGAAACATACTCATAGACACAACAGTGGACCAGAGTTTGCCAGAGGGGAAGCTGTTAAGGAACTGGGTGGAAGAGGTGAATGGATTAAGTCAAACTGGTAGTTGCAAAATATTCATGGAGATGTAAAGTTATGGGAAATATAATCATAGGGAATATAGTCAATCATATTGTGACAAGTATGCATGGTGCCAGTTGGGTACTGAAAATATTGAGAATACTATATAAAGTATATGATTGTTTAACCACTAAGCTGCACATCTAAAACCAATACAAACTAAATGGAAAATAAATTATAAGAAAAATAATAATTCCTAGAGGTTAAGGTTTCTAATCCAAATACGAATAGTGGACAGGCCAGTTACAAGAAAAATGAAAGGTAAAGCAAATGAGAAAAGGCACAATCCTTCTAACTGAGACAATGTTTATCAGCTCCATCCAATTTTTGCCATGTAATATACTGGATGCAACATTGTCATATGTTCGTATTTTTCTAAATAAATGAGATGCATATTTATGTATACTTTCTCATATTTTCAATTATGTCAACTCATATAGAAATGTCAAGAGTGAATCTTTGGCTAGTAATAGCCTAGAGACAGCTAATTTATTAAGTCTGAACTATCCAGCTAGTCAACATCTTCAAAAATGAGCAAACTGATATTAAGAGAAGTCCCTACTTGATCAATTTCAATCTGAATATCCAAAAAAAAATATGTGTAGCAAAATGTTTAATTTAACAATTGAGAAAGAGGTAAGTTTCTTTAACCTAATATTAAAATACAAACAGGATATTCTTATGGTCTTCCTCTACAAAAATCAACTTTTTATCAAATCCACTTTTGTTATCCTTCTTTATCCATTTTATTATATATTTTGGATTATTAAACTTTTTTTCATACTATACCCTTTTTGTTTTCACCTGAAATCTGCTACTTATACCTCTGCATTTTAAAATAATAGTTGTTTTTTCAAGATCACACACAATGTCATTTTTCTGAGGGCAAAGATCATGAATCACTTATTCGTCACTTTACCCCTTGCATCTTTCACAGGGCCTCAGGCAATAAACATTTATGGGATGAATGAGTGTATGACCGACGGAATGAAAGAACAGTAAGCCCAGTCAGAACTGGCAGGTCCATCTCTTTAAACCACAGAATTCCATATGTTCGTAATGGCTCTTGTCTGAAATGTCACGGTTGTATTCTCTCTTAGTAAACCCAAGAAGGGATGTCTTCTTCAAACTGTTTTGTTAGCTTTAAAGAGAAGGAGTCTCTTTAAAAAGCAGGGAAATTAGGGCCAGTTGACTTAGCAGCAGTTTGGGTCCCAGGAATGAATTGTGGGGCATCAGAAAATGTTTCATTCAAAAATATGTGTTTTTTATTTACCCTCACTACAAAATTTCAAGAATTTTGCAATTGCTGGCTATGTTTTACTTTGTCCTCTCATATTCACATTTCAGCCAATGAGTCTCCACGCGTAGTAAGCCCTCCCAAAAATAAAATGAACCAAACTTGATAAAGCAATGTCTCAACTTTAATTCCACATTTCCCATTATTTTTCAGTAGCATCATTAGTTGTCATGTCAGTATTCATGTGAGACATCCAAAAAATTAATGAAAGACGACACACTTAGCAAAATTTAAAAAGTCTATTTTTCGGTTGAAATCAAATCATATGAAGTGTTGAGGACACAAAAGCAAGGAAATGCATACAAACAAAGGAGGCACAGCTTAGTGACACACTCGGTAACAGACCGTGTTCCAGGAACAGTGGGAGGGAAGACAAGCAAGTAACCATCTGATGTGAAGCATGAAGTGCTAACTTCCTCAGGAGCTCTGTTCTAATGTATCCACTACAACAAAAATAAAATGAATAAAATAAAAAAAAAAAAAACCTCCTGAATTGGTTAGCATTTTCTCCAGACCTAGGTGTGGTGGATCCTGGCCGGCAGGATCTGTGTATGTTGTGGCTGCTCATGAACAAATACACACAAACAACAGAAGTCCCGTGGAAAAAAAGGGACAGCATGGCCACTCTCTGAGAGAGAGGGTGAGAGGTCCAGAGCCCCAGTCCCTGCCTGGACAAGCTTTTATTGCTTCTCTGGGTACATTACATGGAGGGTAGTCCTCATTTACAATGCACAGGTTCACTGCAGGGGATTACCTTTTACAGATAAGAGAGGAAAGAATGTTCCTAATTATTTCAAAGAGAAGGATGTTGCAGACCAAGGGGAAAAGTGGATGAACTGGTCACACTCCATACTTAGGAGGTTTAGCTCAGAGTTTAGGAAGTTGCAGTAAGCCCTTGCTGCCTCAATTCAGGGTGAGGGAGTTTTATCAAAAGTAAGTCTCACAGCAGTCTAGGTACAATGCGGGCCTGATTCCCCACAGGAAAAGCCTCTCCGTGGGTGTGGTCCTGCGTGCCACTCATTCCCCACTGGTTTTCCACGTGAGTGCTAAGCTACATCTCCACGCATGTGAAGCAGTTCCCTATGCCTAGGAGGCAGATATAAATAGAAATATGTGTGATGAACTTATAAGAGTCATCTTCTTTGATATTATCACTGTTGAAATTCCCATATTTGTTCATTTTCATTGGGAAAAAAGGTCAATTTTAGTCACCATATCTTTATTCTTAATTTTATGAAGTAGAAGTGTGTGGAAGTCATTGATCACCAGTCCTGCCCCATATGTTTTCTTGCTTTCTACCCTGGGATCGTGGATACCCAACATGTGAGGTGACTGAACTCCAGGTTGGAGGGGTTATTGTACTGTTTATCTACAGCTGTGTAACAAATCATCCCATATCTGGCCACATAAGAAAACAAACACATATTATTTCACAAATTTCTGAGGGTCAGGAGTCTCAGAGTGGCTTCACATTCAGGGTCTTGCCCCAGCTGCAGTAATCTCAAGGTTTCACTGAGGTTGAAAACCTGCCTCCAAGTTCACATGTGTGGTTGTTGGCAGGTTTCAGTTCCTCACTGGCTGCCAGTTGGATGCTTTAGTTTTTCACACCATTTGGACTTTTCCACTGGACTGCTCATAACAAGGCAACTTCTTTCCTCCACATTGAAGGTCCCAGAAGAAAGACAAAGAGTGTGGGCACCTGAGGTGAGTTCAAGCATTCTGAGGCTGACCAAGGAATACAAACAAGATTGCTAAATGACAATATTTCACAAGCTTCATAAGGTGGCCTTTGGTCAGGGTTGCATAAAAGACAAATTTCCTCATGGTAGGAGACCTTCCAGACGCAGCATGAGGGAAGAGAGCTCCTCCCCAAAAGGGGAGGAAAGCAAGGGATCGCTGGAAGAGAAGAGAGGGGGCTTACATGTTGAGATGTTATCATTCAGCCAAGGTGTGAATCTCTGGATGTGAGCTCTGAAACACAGCAGCGGTTTGGGGGCTTTTATGGTTCCAGGGTTTGTCTTATCTATGGCTACCAGGTGTTGAGTTTGGTTTCATGGGGCATGCCAAGCAAGCAGGCTCAAAATAACTAAACTTATGTTTATTTGGGCTATATTTATAGCAATTGGGTACGTAAAAATCTGAGTTCAGCACCTGTGGGCTTTGAGCTAGTGTCCCCACCATGCTGTGAAGAAGTAAATAACACAGGGACCAGTGTGCAGAAACATCTTTGGCCCATTTATATAGCAGCATCCAAGATAGAAGTCACATCTTTTATCACCTAATCTTAGAATATATATGTCACTGCTTAGGCAATATGAAAATGGTACAGCCAAATTCTGCTCTACAATGCAAGAGGGGACTTCATAAAGATGAGAAATGCTGGGGATAATTGGAAACCATCTTGGAGATTCTCTACTACATCCATAAGGAATCACAACCTAAGAAGTGTGAACCACTGTTCAATACCAAATTCCTTTCTTGCATCTGCTGCCAGAGCCTTTGCCAAGACTCAATCTGAGACTGAACATTTAATTTCTGATATTTTGTTCTATATCTCTTAATCTAGGTGTCTTACCTTTGCCTTAGCTAATTTTCTAGAATCAAACCTTTGCTTGCTTCTTTGAACCTAAAGAACCTCCTGGCTCTTGTTTCTTAGCTGATCTTCTGGACTTCAACTGGATAAGCCTTGACTCATTGAACATACCCTCTGTCATGTAGAGCTCAGCTTCTTTTCCCATAAATATCCACTGACTATCACAAAACTACATGAGCCAATCCTTTTGAGCACAAGGCTGCAATAAACAACCTCCACCAACTTCACCTGAAGACAATTAATTATTATCATTTTTTCATTACAGTAATAACATGAGCAATAACCTTTTCTTAGAGATCGTTCTTTCATAGTTTCTATCTTCCCCCATCCAAAAAAAATCTCTGCAATAAATGAGCAAGTGTCTATAAAAGAAAGCATGTGACCTTCAACTCTCAGCATCCACTTTATTCTGGAAAAGTTATTATAACCAAGCAGATGAGGCCCATTCACATGAAGCCTTGGTACATGACCCAACAATTAGTATTTGTAGAAACAGGTATTTATTTACAATATTCCAACCTTGGTGGTACTCAGGGCACTTATGTTCCCCAAAAGGCTATAAAGCAAAAGCAAACCCAACAGTTGCCCATATTCTTATCATAAGCCAGCTGAGCAAATAGTTCTCCAGTCCCTCTGGAGGGTGCCAACACCACCACCCTCACACAGCAGCTCTCTCCTTCCAGATCTGGGGTATGTTGTCATCAGCCTCTGTGTAATAAGACAGGAAATTTCTGTCCAGTTTCCTGTCCAGGAAAGCATGTGTTGTGGTGCACTGGACCATGGTGAAGTTCAGGAAAGACATAAGACCCAGGAGTCCAGAGAGAGTCCAGGTTTGCAAGGCAGCAGGTCAGTATCTCGTAAAGGAGCGTCTTCGGAGCCCACACAGCAGGCACAATCTGAGCCACAAACTGTCTCCTCCCTCTCTACATCAGGCCACCGTGGCCAGATCCTGATTACAAACTACACAGTTGCTTCCTTACTTCTCCCTCTCACATGGCTCTTCTACTCCCTTCCAAGCTGCATGGCCCAGTTCCTCATGGCTGCCCCCACTTAGTTTAAATCCTGACCCAGAACTTCCTACATGACCTCATCTCTGACTTCCAACCACAATGAGCTATAGTTGCCAGTTCTCTTGTATTGTTTACATTCTCTCTGTCCCCAGTCAGGGCAAGAGTGACTGAGTGATCCAAGGGGAACCGCCTCCCCTGGCTACGTCAGGAGGCAGGATAGCCCATAAAGTCACACCCACCTTGCCCCTAGGTGGTAGCACAGCTATTAACATGGCTCTTAAACTAGCTACCAAGTTGTCATTGTGATGTAAAGTATCTTAACCCTGTCATCCACTCTCCCCCATCTCCCAACTAAGGTTTGTGGGGGTTTTCTTCTATTTTTCTGGGGGTAACCCTAGTCCTGTATCCCATTGCATTATGATATGGTTCACCTGGAGATTCAGAATAATTGAAACAATAATTGTATTTAAATATGAGTGTAAAAATTAGTTTTCATACTTATATCATACTATGTTAAAAGATATCTCTTCTATTTTCCTTCTGTTTTTCTGTGAACTCTCACTTTTTTTTAAATAGCAAACTACTTTCTTATGCTTTCCAAATGAGGCAGTTAGTTGTGAAAGTAAACTTGAGGAGGTGTGTGTTATGATACTAATTTTATATACATAATGCACAGTTTCTAAAATAATTTGCCCTCCTGACTTTTTTGCTTGTCACAAATATATTGATATATTGTGTCTTATTTTTTATATTGATAGAGGAAATATCTTTAAGTCGTACTTCATAGTTTTCTCATCTGATGTCCAGATATATTATAATTTCAATGTTATTAAACATAGTGAATGAGTTTTGTGAGTATGTCATAGAGAATATGTTCTTGCACCTTAGAACACTTGGAACAGTGAGAAACAGACAAATTCTTCTAATGATGAAAGCTATGTGTGTGTGTTTCTGTCTGTCTGCCTGTGAAGATACTGGCAAACTGATGGAATATTCCTGACAATTGGCATATCATGGATGCTCCGTATTCACTGACATCACTGTATTAGGAAAATGCGGTGTCCTGAAATAGTGATAGTGTTGGGAAACTAGGCTGTCAAATGCTTGCTTGCCGAGGAATCACCCACATTGTATCTGCCAGCAGCTCTATCCATCTTCAAGGAGATCACATAGACCGGGGACTATCCCTCTTTGGGATTGTGGGAGGGCAATTAGGTAATTGTTACTCCTTCTTTCTTTGTTTATGCTGTATTTTTTTAAGCACCTAGTATAAAAAATTCAATTTTGTCATCCCACATGGTTAAGTTTGAGAAGACTGGGATAAATCATCACAACTTGTCCTCAATTCTTCTTACTCTGTGAGCAGACATGCAGAACAATCCCTGTCTAGACAGAGCTGATGTTTTTTATGATCACTCAAGGGTGATCTTTGAGTCATATCTTTCTGGAGGTGAAAGAGATAAAAAAAGGTTTTGATTGAGATTAAAGATGCCTCTTTATTGGTTACCTGAGTGTCATACTTTATAAGGTTATTTATGGTTCAAACCTATTTCTGAATAAGAGAAATACATTTAAATTACTAAATGCTTATTATTATGTATCAAACCCTGGGATAAAATGGAGAGTTAACAAACAAAAAGTTATGACCTATCAGGTAGCTTAAAGGCCAGCTAAAGAAAAAAATCAACAAAATAAACACACTGTAGTATAATTGGGATAAATCTTATGATAAGTGAAGAGCACTTGCAAGCATATGACAGGTTCTGATCTCATCTGGAGGGTTAGGACATGTCCTTCTTAAAAACTAACTTTTGAGCTAAGAATGGCGGGATTTAAATAGTTTACCTAGAAAGAGAGAGGAGGAATGATGAGGAAGGGATGTGAAAAAGAGGGTTAAAAATAGAGGGTTATGTCACAGTCATAAAACAAAAGGGAAAAAGGCAAGTGTACATGAAATACAGAGGTGGGTAGCATGAGATGAGAATGAAGGCATGGGTATGGCCCAGATAATGAAGATCCCTATGAATGCGATGATAGTTTTGGACTGATCATCCAAACTATCACACTTTTGAGAGTGAAATGCAGGGCTAGTAATTTTTTCAGGACATCAGGGATAAATCTGGATTCTTCAAGGCACATAAGAATTTTTGATGTTTCTACATACAGGCCATGTTAAAGATTTTGGTCTTAATCATAAGAGCAGTGGAACTAAATAAAAAGTAATAAACAAAGGATAGACATAATTATATTGGTTCTTTAGAAAAACTTCTCCTGGTAAAATAAAAATGGAGGTTGAGAGGCCTGTTAAAAGGCTATAGAACTTTTTCTCAGTAAGAGATTCTAGTAACTTAGACAAAGATTTTTGCAATAGAAATAAAAATGGTTTAGTCCTAGATTAGACAGAGGAAATTAAAGTATTGGGGTTTAAGATAAATTATAGGCTTCCAATTTGCTCAAACTACACAAAATGTGATCGATCAGATCTAGCATAAATCATGCTAAGGGATTTTTTTTATATTGTTTGTACCTTGTAATCACAGCCCAACAGGAGCACACTTGTAGTTGAAAAGAGTTGGGTGAATACCCTCTTTGCCATGAGAGAGAACATGCACCCTGGAGAACTGTGCGCCATCTCTTACTGGACATGTGGGAGAGGACTTACAAAATTTGGGACTGGATTAGGTGATTTGAGGAAGGTGAAAGGAAGCAGAGATTGTCCCTGACTTGGATGCTGTTTGTCAGATGTGAACAATTCTATGAAAAGAAGATGTATAGGAAGCCTCAGAAACTTTCTCAAGGTCACAAAGTAACAAGACAGATTTTGATCAAGACAGTGTGACTTGAGTTCATACTCTTAATTCCAACTTCACAGTATGACATATATGACATTAGTCATAAAAATGTAAGCTTCAAGAAAAAAACAACTGAGTTCTCTCTCTTACACTCACCAATTACATCAATTTGAAGATGTCACTTAACCTACATGAATTTAATTTATGGTATCTCTTTTACAACATGGGACTACATAAAATATCATGGGTATTAAAATGTCTGTATATAAAAGTGCGTAAGACCCAATAAGCACACTGTATGTAGTAATTACATTTAGATTAAAAGTTCTTGGCATGTTTTGATTCAAGATTTGTCCTACAGTTAAATTACCTCAGATGAAAATGGAATACCCAAGGCTGGAAGAAAATGCAGGCTGGGGCAAAAGTAGGTTTCCAGTTGTTCGTATGGCAAATGATACAATAATTAATAAATAATAATACAGGAATAAACTCTCTGTGTACTTACAACTATAAATGTACTTTTGCCTATCCCCATATATCTTGAAATAATTCCATTTCAATGTCTCATAAGGGTTGCATAATCTTTTAGAGATGAAAAGGTCAAGGACTTGAGAACATGAAAGGAAAGAAATATTGGTCCATTATAATAAAATAATCATGGCCATGGAAAGTTAGTAGAACTAACTTTTAATCAATCTTCTAAAATGTCCCTGAATAAAGAAAGGATAAATAGGTTGCTGATATGTACTTACATGACCATAAATTCCACAAGTCTTCTGAGTTTGCTGGATAAAATTATCATTTCAAAATATTATGAACTGCTGAAATATAAAATTCATGTGGCTGTCATGCCACTCTTTTCCCTTTTAAGGCAAGTAAATTTTTAAAAAGTGATTAGGTTTCAGGAGATTCATAGTGGCTTGTGACTTGGCACTTATAAATAAATATCTGCCTGAGCATGTAATAAAATAGCATGTCAGGGGAGGAAATATGTGGGCAGAATAAGATATTTGTTAGATCTGACTTTGTACTTGGAGTCTGCTGTCAGTTATAGTGGTGGCCATCAGTGATGCCTTTGGGTAACTGACAGAGAAATAAGCCTATTCCAAGAGCTAAGAAAAGTGTCTTTCATAAGCTGTCAGGACCATTCACATAAGTGGTAGTGTCAGCTAAAACTCTCTAAGGAACTGCCTAGAACCTATCATTCCAATGTTTCATCAAGCCCACTCAACACCCAGAAAATATTGAACCTTGTTGAAGCTATATTTAAATCATCAATTGTCAAAATGAAATTGAAAAGGTAAGGCTGTTTTGTAAAAGACCATGCCTTTAATTTAACCCAGACCAGTTTGAAAAGCTCAAGGCAATGCCTTATAACCCTGCTTGAGGCATGATGGAGTGTGCATCAACGATTTTTAACACAAGTCATTTTTTATGTCACTTTTTCATTAATATGGAAAAAGCCAAGCACATCTCCACCCATCACCAGCAGCCAGAATGTTGTCAGCCATTTTTCTGAGAATATTCTTCCTTGTGAAAACGAAGAAAAGAAAAAAGGTATCTAAAAGTTGTATGTGACGATACCATGTTGAAATAGTTGTTTACATACAAAACATATGATCTCTAGCATTCTGGATATTACAAAAGAAATTGTGAAAGGTAGTTGCTTAGGAATTTTCTGTGGGGTTTGAGGTAAATAGCGTCAGACTGCTTGGGACAAATTTGTCTGTAATTAAGCATGTTGCATCTATAGCATTGGATTTATACCTCTTGTATTTTATATGTTTTGCAACTTATCTGTTATGTATACTATAAGTTTTTTTTAGCACAGATAGTTGTTTTATATTTTTAAATTTCCCATTACTAATCCAGCATAGTTTTTTTTATTATAATGTGATATACAGGAAAAAGTAGAAATGCAGTGAGAAGAGTAGTTCTAGTTTGGAAGCCCAACTGTGCTACTATATGGTCTTGGGTAGGTTGAGTTGGGTTGGGTAGGTTGCTCATTTAAACTAACCAAGCATAAGTTTTCTTATTTGCAAAATGGATGCCTTTTTTGCAGAACCACTGTGAGAATTTAACACAGGTCCTCAAAAAACAAAACAGAACAAAACCCACTTTCACAATTTGCTTCAGAAATGTCAGTATTTATAAGCAATAAATATTGCTTTTATTGGACACTGACTTAGATTATAATGCCTTCCTAAAATGCTGAGATTTTAAACCAGAGAAGAGGGGAGAGAGAGATAATAGGGAAACAGCCATCAAGGAACATGTATAATGGACCCATTGACAAAGCCAAAGGGGGTAGGTTCCAGGGTGGGAGGCAGGGATGGGTCAGGCAGGGGACAGGGTGGGGTGAAAATGGAGATGACTGTACTTAAACGACAATAAAAAAGGAGATTTCTGTAGGCCAAAGCAAGCTCTAACTTTTTCTTTTTCTTTCTTTTTTTTATGATCTCTTTGACCTTATGATTGAAATACAGGGCTCAGAATATATATCATTCTCACATAGCATTTCTAAAGGACATTCCAAAATTCTAATCTCTTTGCAATGGCAGTTTTTTCATTTTATGTTTTACATTTTGAAGTAAACAAAGGTTCAATACCAAAGTTCAGGGATTTTGTTCTCAGTGCTGGTTATACATGAAAATCTTTCCCACATACAGGAAATTCCCAGCTGAAGGATTTGAAGACTCAAACGTGTTTTGTAAATAGGAAGAGTCCCCCATGTTTCCTACCTGCGCTTGTGAATCACATACCATGGAAGCAGGTGTCATGACTTCTGAGTACAAGCAGGCAGGACCTGAAACATGTTGCTGGGTAAAGGCTTCCATTCAGCGGACGGTACCATTCCGGGTGCCACTGCTGTATCTTTCTCTGATGTAGAGCAACTTTAAAGATGAGCAGATATACTCCCCAGAGTCCTTGCTCGAGGCAGAGGCCTCCTTCTCAAAATGGCAGAGGTGGCTATATCACAAAGTTATTGAAGCTTAAGCTTTTAGGCTCTTTTCTTGGAAACGGTTGGTTCCAATACCATGGGAGAGCTCCCAGACACATATTCTCATGGGCGTGTGTTTTGTCAATATGCAAAGTAAAACACTTTACCATGAGCAGGTTTGACAGCTGTCTCTTTTCCATCTGAGGTCTCCTTGGCTGCATTTTTCCTCATGTCATGTGGCTGAGGAATCAATGTCATTTCAGTGCAGGGGGGATTTCATTGAGAAGTCAAATCGAGAATACAGTTGGCTGGGTTATGTGGGATACATTTACTTATCTTGCTGTTACTTTTGTATATGATTAAGCTGGAGTGCTACCTTCCAGGCATATTCCTACTAGCCACATGTTATCTTGACATAAATGTAGAGAGTTAGAGGTCATTTAACACAAGAATATGGCATGTGATGTCCCACAGTGTCTAGCATAAAAAACATAGATGGAGAAAAGGAACAGGTTTTGTACACAGAAGCTGGTCTGCAGAAAATTTGCCCTATCATTATACATAAAGTTTTAAGCAGGAGATTTGGCTTTTATGAATGCTTTGTCAAAATGGAAATTATTTCCAATCAGAAGTATACCCAATAATGTAGCATAGCTATAGCTCTTTTTTCTTTCTGATAAAATCGCGCTCAATAGAATTTACAAGGAACAAATGTGGAGCAGGGCTACACATACTAATCACTTCTGTCTAAGTCACATTTTTATTCATTCTAGCATATAGAGTCATTTTAGCACATCTAATGCATCTTGTCCTAATAAAATATAGTGGAACCACTGGAAACTGCATACAATTCACTACCAAACTGACCGTTCATTAAAGTGAAGACAAAATTTTTAAACCAAAATAATGAATAGGGTTCCGACTTACTTGATACATCAGCTAATGGTAATGTCAATACCGTGAGAGCACTTGTAGAAAATATCAAATCTGTTGCTCATTTGACAAGAAACATGAAATCAATAATGGAAACAAATTACTAATGTGACTGTGGCAGACAGAATAATAATGTCACCCTCCCAAGACGTCTACCTCCTAATCCTCAGAACCTTACGTGGCAAAAAGAATGTTGCAGATGTGATGAAATCAAAGACCTTAAGATGGAAGGATTATTCTAGAGTTTCCTGGATTATCCTTCTGTGCTCAATTTAATCACATGTTTTCCTAGAAACAGGTCATTTTGCCCAACTATGATCACAGCGGCACAGGGACTAAGGAACAAGGGTCGGAGATGCAACATTGCTGGCTTTGAAGATGCAGGACAGGAGCTATGAGTCAGGCTATGTGGCTAGTCTCTAGAAGCCAAAACTAAATATATAAATAATAAATATGGCCAGGAATTACATCCTTCTCTAGGGCTTCCACAAAGAACGCAGCCTTGCTGACATTCTCATCACCCAGCAAGACCTATGTCAGACTTCGGGACTGCAAGATAATAAGTTTGTGTTGGGTTAGCCACCAGGTCAGTGATAACTAGTTAGAGCAGCAATAAAAAAACAAATACAATGCCACCGCAATCACGTTAATGAGTATGGTGCATCAGAGGAATATTTGATGAGTTCTAGTCTAGAAAATTTGACACGTCCTTCAATATTAAAGGTCAGATAGCAAAGTAATTTAGGGGGCCATATGTCGCCTTTGCTCAGGATACCCTGGGTCAAACCTGTAGCTGTAGCATAGTTAGTAACAGTACTCTTTCTTCTCATGAAAGTTTGGGTAATAAACTATATAACTACTGTAAAGAAACTGGATGGAGGCTTTCTAAATTTAACAATAGTTTCCAAGTTTACACGAACACTATAAATAAGGAGTTGCTAAATTAAAAGAAAATTTTCTAAACTGGGAATTATCAAATTACATCCATGAAGGAGATCCGGCCCATCGCCTCTTTTTGTATTATTGCCCACAATCATTCTTCTTACATTTTAGATGGTTATTCAAAGCATCCATGTCATATTGTTGATTTGGGCCACAGTGACTAAACTGTCCACTCTCTGACCCCTTAAGAGAACGTTTGCCTACCAAAGTTTTAAACAATCAGTAATAAGACCCAGTGTTCACTTTAGGAGAAAGATGAGAGTATGCACCAGAAAATGTAGGAAAAATATTACAAACATGTGTAAGCAAATTAGGTTTTTAAAATGCTATTTGTTTCTAATGGCGTGATATTAGTGTATGTGTCAGAATTCAAGATTCAAACATCACTGTGTTTTTTCTCATTGATAATAAACATTTACTTTCAAACTTAATTACATATTTTATATAGAGGACCTTCAAAATTAACAAGGCTTAAGCCTCCCTCCCTAACCTAGATTCGCCTCTGCACACTGGGCAAGTTGCTATAAAAGTCAACGTCCTTTAAGTTCTTCCCCTCAGACTCCTTCATGGGGCCGGAGGCTTTCCAGCTGGTGAGGTCAGGGCAGGTTCTGGTCTGTACCGCCCTCACATGCAGGTGAAGGTTCCAGCCTCAGAGGGAGAGGTCCCCCCTGGACTAAATTACTGCATGTGTGCTACACCTGGTGGGAAGCTGAGCTTGCCAGGATCTGCTGCCTGTGAGGGCTCGCTGCTTAAGAGGCACTTTCTTGGACACTAAGCTGTTTCAAAAGGCCCTTGCCTTTCTCTGCAGTTCCCCAACTGGCCACTAGGACCTCTTCCAGCTGCATTTGCACTGAAGGAGGAGTATCACTTTGGGTTCTGTTCAGCAGAAAGTGCTCTCGCAGGCCAGAGAACACCACAAATGCACCTCTTAGCTCACAAGCAAAGGGTTGAGCCCTGACAGGAGGTCTGGGTCTGATCCAGCAGTCCCCGTGCCCTGGATACAGCCCCACATCCACCCCCTACTGAACGCAGCTTAACAGCCAGCCCAGAGGCCCTGTGCCAGCCTCCTTCTCCAAGAACTTGTTTCAGAGATCCCCCCAGACCCCCAAAGACCGCCTATCAGCAGAGAACTCTGCCGCTCCTCTGACCTTTCACGCACCCCCCTGCCTTGACATTACACGTCCTTTTCTTCTGTGCCTGAGAGTCACTTTGCCCTGCTCAAGGCCACGGAGAGGCTTTCCCTGACAATCCCGTCTAAGAGCAGCCGCTACTTACAACCTTAACCCAGGTCATTCTTTGTGGCACTTCACACAACCTGCTATTTTGATCACATTATTTTTTCTCTTTCTCACTGGTAAATTGGACAATTGTAGGGACTTGGTCTATTGCGGTCCCTCTTGAATTCCCAATAACTAAAACAGTGTCTGGCAGATGGAGGGACTGAAAAAAAAAATGCATTTCCTGAATGGGTAATTGAATGATATATGCCTTTTCTGCTGGTCAGGGAGCTAGCCACTAACACAGTCATATAATCTGAGATACCCTCCTAGAAATTGCTTCCAGTACAAGAGAGTATTTAACGGATACTTTCACTGGAAAGGAAAATAATAACAACCAATTTTAGCAGACTACTCAACAAAATTTGATCTTAGAGTGGTCCGCTTTGATGTGTTTTCTTAAAGAAAGCATACTACTAGAAGATGTATATTACTTCTAGATAGCATCTCAGTTTCATGGAAATCATAGGTATGGCATTTGTACAGCAACATTAAGGATGATAATTAAAACAAAAAGAAATTACTGTATCTTTTGCCTAAAGCTGGAATGATAACATCAAAGTAAAAAAAAAATAAATAAAGATTGTTTTGCTTTTTTTTGTTTGCTTGCTGGCTTGTGTTTTACTGTGTAGTACAGTGATTAAATTCTCAACCAATAATGTACTTATGAAAATAAAGAAGGAAAGTACAAAGTTTTGATGGATATGGAAATTTTATGAACACTTCAACAGAAATGCAACCCACAATTTCTTTTTCCTGTGATTTATCAGAAGTCTCCAATCGTTTGCGACTAAAATTGGATAGTGGAAGGGAAGTGATCAGAGGAGATGGAATTATTTGTCATTCTGGCTGTTTCTACGCAGCTACAAAAAGTTGCTACTTTACAGAAGCTCAGCAGAGTAACACCTTCAGCAGAGGCCAGTGAGTCAATATTGTGCTTTATAGCACCAGCTGTCTCTGAGAAATTGTGGTGACACTTAACTAGCCCTCCTCACAAATGCTGTGACAGCAGGAGAAGGGCAGCTAGATTCACATTCCTGAAAGACACAGGAGTTACTAATCAAATGAATCAGAAGCCCAACAAGACTCCAAGTTTATAGATCAATAAACTAAACTAAATAGATCTGGGCTACAGCCTCACTATTTGCACTGGTAGCAACCTCCCAAATGATCCTGATGTAGCCTCTTACAAGAAGGACTGGTGTAGACATTAACGTAAAACCAGTCAATCAACACATATACTTAAATACTTATTATATATAAACTGTGTGCTAGGCATAGAGGGGAACACGAGGAAGTCTGAGGGAGTTCCCGCATCTTAACTCTCAAGAAGTTGAAACTTGATTTGGAAGACACAGACCAAAACCAGATACACAGCATGATTTATGTGACCAATGCATGGTGCTAAAGATTGAATCTATAGATCCCTCACCGAAAGTCAGGTTAATCAGGAAAGACTGACCTTGAAGAACGGAGAGTCTTCATAGAGAGGAAAAAGGAAGAGAAGGCATTGCTGCAAGGGCTGAAAATTGCTCAGTGAAGAGAATTTCAACCAATTTTAGTAGAAACAGTGACTTCACAAAACAGAGACTTCACATTGAGAAGTGGTGGAATATAAGATATAAAAGGAAAGTTAGTAGGGCCTGAAAAGATGAGTAAAATAATCTGTTATATCTTTGGGCAGTTTCTCATCAGTATTAGATACAAAACTTTATTCTTATAGCAAACATTTTGTGATAGCACCTTCATTAAAAACCTGAAGTAAATTATAAGTATTTCAGGTATATAGATATAATGTAACATAAAAGAAAGCATGCAGTCACGCATCACTTAACAATGGGGACACATTCTGAGAAATGCATCATTAGGCATTTCATCCTTGTTGTGTAACATCATAGAGAATACTCAACACAAACCTAGACGGTGTAGCCCACTATATGCTTAGGCTATATTGTACGGCATATTGCCCCTGGGCTACAGACCTCTGCAGCATACACTGTACTAAATCTTATAGGCAACTGTAACACAAGGGTAAGTATTTGTGTGACTAAACATAGAGAAAGGCTACAGTAACAATACAGTATAAACGATAGAAAATTGTTCACGGATATAGGGCACTTACCATGGAGGGAGCTTACAAGACTGGAATTGCTCTGGGTGAGGCAGTGGGTGAGGAGCGAACATATGTGAAGGCCTAGGACATTGTCACGCACTGCTGTACACTTTAGAGACACTGTCCCCCATACCATCCCCGCTTCCTTCTCACAGGGTCAGAAAGAGAACGTCAAAGCTGTAAATTCTGCTGCATGAACAGAGCTGAATTGATTGGAAATATCAAGGAGAAACTGGCTGGATAAGGCACAGGTCACTCTTGTGTCCATCAGGAGGGATGGAAAGGTGGCCTGAGAATCATCAAACATAAGGAATCTAGATGGAGGCGTAAAGGAACATGTGGGATCATCACATCCGTGTCAGCTGTTGCACGTTGGAGCAGAGGTCAGATTACAGAACCTTGTGGTGTTTATCTGAAAAGAGAATGTCTGATATGTGAGAAGATATAGAATTGAGGACTCAATATTTTGATTTTGAAAATCCATTTTTGTTTCCATTGATATAAAAAGATAAAACTGAACTGTGCTTTACATCATTACAACCTGAAAATATTTCTCAGGTACAGGTTCAGGCTGGCTCCCCACTACCACAGAAAACTCTTATGGAAGTGACAGTAGCACTTAATACATGTTACAGTAGCTCATGTAGACTTGTGTCCTTGCAAAAATTCTTAGGTCTTCTACAAAGAATTGAAGGCAATTTACTTTAAAAACTATCGAGCTAGACCTTGGCGGGCCGTAACCCCCTCCGCCTGTGCAGCTGAAACAGGCCGGTGGCTGGCTGAGGGGGGTGTAATCCGTGCTCCAAATCGAGGTGCTGTGACTGAAGGGAAATCTATTTGCACAGATATTGTTCCCATTGGAGAAAAAAATCCTCCTGAACCACCTATCTTTCCATTTCTTACAGGAAATGTAGTTCCATTATAATCTTATGAGAGCGCAGTTGTACATGTTGTTTGCTGTGCACGGAAATATTATGTGGTGCATGACTGTATGACAAGTAACATATAAGAAAATAATATGTATTTTGATGTGCAAATGACTGCAGAAGAATGCATGATAAAGCTCAATGGCATCCATATATAGAAACACCATAAAAATGTTATAAATTAAGTGTTTGGTGTTTGTATCTTAGAACCCATATATATGACTGTTAGTGATGTAATGTTCAGAAATAATAACTGTTTGTTAAGTTCTAAAAGAGTCTTCTTTCAAGATAAACGTTAGTGGCATACTGGAAAATTCATTATATATTAAAATGTACAAAATATTTTATGTTCCTATAAAAAAAGTTAGTTCCTAGATTTTTGAACAAATGGTGGAAATCACGCCAGATGATCTTCACGGTACAGTCTGGGAGGTATGGACCCAGAATCCTCGATCGTGCCAGTGGTGCTCTGTGAACTGTGATGAAAAACAAATCCTTGCCCGAGAAATTCCAAAACTCCCCTTAGGGTTCAGTGTCGCCCTCCCTGAGAAACGCGGACAGAGGGGTGATCCGGAACTGTGACAACATTTGCTAAAGGAAAGGCGCTAAAGCCAGGGGTGCTGAATGGGGAATATGTGTTCCTGGTGATAGAGAAATCATGCAGTTACTGCAACAGTGCCGCTGGAAGGGAGCATAGCCTTAAAATGTGAACATGGGGATATAAAAGAGAATGCAAAATATGAAAAATACAGGTAGACTTAATAGAAATTAATGATTGATTTGATGTGAAGAATAAAGGAGAGGGAGAGCCAGAAAAGTTTTGTTTCTTTTCCTTTCCTTTTTTTTTTTTTTTTTTTTTTGAAACTGCAATTCACCATTGATTTTTTGGATGGCTGACAATTTTAGAGTAACAATTATATTTTTAGTTTTTTTTTTAATTTATCATTGGGTTTCTCACCTTTAAACATTGTGCCTTTAATTAAAGTAATGGAGCAAACATAGTTGATCCAGGAGATCACCGAATGTCATGGGGGTGACACCTAGGAAAAGCTGATGGATACTGACGCCCACACTCCTGCCACCGTGAAGGTCAAGCCATCCCACTTCAGTGATGCGCAGCTGCTGCATTCATCTGGTGTCGTGAAGATACAGCGGCATCCTACGAGCGTGCCCTGAAGGTACCCTGTAGGCTGAAGTAATTTCCGCTTAGATATAATTACAACCAACTCTTTTCCATTTTGATTAACATTGAGCATTTGCAGGGGGAATCAAGCTGAAGAGGAAAAAGGTGATGCATAAGTAATCTAAACACCTCAAAAGTACCAGGTACCTTTTGGAAAATAATAGGATTATTGATTGAAAGAGGAAGTTATAACTCAGAGTAGGAATTTAAAAGAGCTTGATATTATGAATGTTGAATTTAAGGTGATGATTTATTTTAAAATAACTTCATAATTTTAAAGCATAAAATCTTCTTTCAAAATCTGTGTCTCTGGGAACAAATAAAACCCCACATGCACAGCAGTGATTTTTGCTATATTAACTAAAGTTTTTCCTATATTTAGCAAACATGTTAGTTTGTGATATTTTGGAGGAAATGTGTGCTGGCTCTGTGGGAGAGTCCCAATTTACAAGGCTTCTGTAATTCATTGTAATGTACATAACTGTTAACATGAATGGGACCTGTAATTATCTTCAATATCTCTCCCAAACATAGAGATGTTTACGATGTCATCTGATTGAATCAGGACCTGCGATGAGTTCTAGCCAACGAGCCATAAATGGAAGTGGCAGATATTTCATCTGGGCTTAGCCTCAGTGAGCAGCGTGAAGCATTCCAGGACTTGTATTTCCTTCTCACATATCAACCCAGAAATGTGTGAGACAAAGGCTGCTCCTTCAGCTGGGATCCTGAATGACAACCAGAGGAGCCCCTTTTCAGGGCATTCTTCAGCATATAGAAGTATTTGGTGTTTTGGACCAATGCAACCAGAGGGTGGTTTTCTACAACAGTATGGTCCAGTCTGTCTGGTCTCCTACAGGGTTGATGAATGAACACCCAGGAGTCTCGTGGGTGCCTGCCCTTGAAGTAAGGAGAGCCTGCGGGACATGCTGCAGCCAAAACACATTGTGAGCAGCAACAACCTGTGTCACTCCCATGCAGAAGCTGTAAGAGCCTGTGTACACTTCACAACTTTCTATCTACTGGGATGAAAGCAATTTTAAATAACTGGTTGCTCCCTCATCCCAGATCTTGGATTGAAAATGAAGCTGTACGGAACTGCCCGTCGACTTTACATGGACATGTAGTGTGGTATTATGCCCGGGATTACTTAATACTGTGGCATCACCTGGTCATCCGGGCAGGTTCTTCCTGGAGGCCCTCAGAGAGAATTGTTCCATGTTCCTCTCCTAGTTCCAAGATTGCTAGCAATTCTTGGCATTCCTTGGATGCAGCACCTCAATCTCTGATTCCCTCTTCACATGGCCTTTTTCCCTGCATGCATCTATGTGTATGTCCTCCTCTTCTTGTAACATGTAACTGTTTGCTTGTAGCAGGTGTTAGCATACCAGGACTTCAGTTAGGCATACTTCCACCAATAGTAACTCCGCTAAGGCAACTACTAAGCACAAGGACATCAAAAGTGAACTCTTATCAGGCGTCTTTCTCTCTCTTTCCTCCTTTCATTTCAATAATATGTCTGCTGTAGTTTAGGGAAGAAGGTACCCAAGTAGGTAAGGAAAATAAGGTTACTAAGAGGAATTATCCTGTCAGATCCACAACTAATTACTTTCATCTTTGCAGCTCGATGATGAAAATGCATTAAGTTTAGCTAAGAAGACATTGTGTGCAGCCTAAGTTTAGAGATCATTAACCTTTTAAAGTAAATACACAAACATACAGAAAGAGTAATACCTATCACTGTGACTGACACATTGTATTTGTCCAATAAATATTTTGTCAAATGAATTAGCTACTTTCGGTGACAGAGATAAAGTTACAGAGGTTCTTCTCTACCACAGGAAAAGGAAATGAATCAGCATTCCTTTGATGTCTTTATCCCATTATTCTGTCCAGAGATGCCTGTAGTCAATGCTCCAATCTGCTTAGGGCTTGTAAAGTACTGTTTCTCTATGTTTTTGAAAAACAGTTACCTTCTCAATTTTCTACATTCCCATTTGCCACATGGCCTTTCCCCAATGTACACTTTCTTGTAAACTCATGAAACCTACAAGTCTTTTCCTGACAGGAGGCTATGAAAACAGCTTTGCACTTAAATTGGGAAGCTTGTTAGATTAAAAATGTTGCATGCTTACACGGAGAGATACAGCTAACAACAACAGATCCTGCTTATGGCCACTGTAAAACAATAAGGCTGCCAAGCCTGTCTCCAATCTCATCTTGTACCACTCACTGACCTCCTAACTGAACAGCTTATAGTTCATGTCATATAGCTTGTAGTTCACAGCATACTCCTTAAAACTTCTCTCCCTTATTCATACCATCCTCCCATCTTCTGTTCCCCTAAGGTGTGTTAATTCTTACTTGCCTCTCAGTCATAACCTCTGATGTAGGAAGACTTCTCTGACTTTGCCAGATTGGAGTAAATGGTCCCCCTCTGTATTTCCACAGCGTCTCACACACATCCATTCCCATTTTCTCTTAAACGTCATCCTCTCGGAGAGATCTTCCTGAGGTCCCACTGTCCACCCAGTCATGTTATTCCCTGTCTCGTTTCTTTATGTGTGGCCTCAGAGACACGTATCATAATTACTTATACACATTGACTTGGTGTCTACCTCCCTTATTAAAAGGAAGGATTCAAGAGGAAACCATTTTTCTCTTTAGTGTAGGCTGGGTACTCAATCAGTAGTTATTGACACATGAATGGATGATGGGTAAATTAATTTGAATGTATCTGTTTAATTTCTAAAAAGAACAGTAGTTATATAAAGGGAAATGTGTACAAGTTTTGGATCTCTAGTACCTACAAGAGGGCTTGGAACACAATAGAGACCCAATAGATGTCAGCAAACAGTCGGATTTAAATGACACTCTAAGTCAAAAAATCTCTTTCCTTGGTACAGTATGGGAAGCCCATATTTAAACCCCATTAAATACTTCTGTTTTCACAATTATAAGCTTTCAAATATGTCTAAAATTTTATTCTGTCTTAAATGAGTTCAATGGCCATATTTTTCTTTAGAGCAAGACAACAAGAACTAAGAGAACCTAAAAATGCTCAACCCTAACTTTGCATCATGAAACTATAAATAGAAAACCACGTTAATTGTCAAAGTTGTTTTTCTCAATAGCTTTTAAACATATGGATATGATTCCCAAAATCCTCAAGGAAAGTGAAAGGGTGTTCAAAATTCAATAAGGACCCTGCAGCTAATTAGAGATTTATATTTATTTGAATAAAGCATAGTAAGAAAGCATCCAACATCTAAATGTTTGTTGTCTTCTAAGAAACAAAATATGGATATCTTAAAGGAATGTAGTTTTTATGCAAGACAGGATCCTTTTAAGGCTTTTCAACTCATAGCCAAGTATTCTTTTGTTTTCTGTTGTAAGTGCAAATGCCTCTTTACATGGAAATGCTGTATTACACATATTAACTTCATTAGTTCATAGTTGTTTTCCTCTGATTATTTTGAACCCATGGAAACATAAGTAAAACATACAGAAATTATATAGGAGAAAGAAAACTCATACAAGTGTGCTTTCTCTTTCCCATTCTCTGTGTCTTACACTTATAAACATACAGACATGCATATGACAATTTACTTTTACCCAAAGTCTCTGCACTGGTAATCAAAATATGAACTTTTGGCTAATATCTTGGTACCAGGGGCTAAGAAATGGTGGGAAGAACTTTGCAGAGCTCTAAAGAATAGAATAATAGGAAGATGTCCACCATTGTTTTAGTGGAACCAAGAAAATTATTGAAAGAAAAGAATTATCACTGAGAATAGTTAATAGAGAGAGACAGCTCTAATATGTTCTGGAGAAAGTGCTGGAAAATTCTGAGATACAAAAGATTAAGAGCTCATTACATATTATATTTCACATCATGAATTATGTCCAGGCACATTTTTCAATCTAGTTCATCAGAGCTTTTAAATTTGATTCAGTGAGAAATATAATATACTCCAGTAACAAAATGTATAAAAGTCATGATCCAAATGTGAGTGAACTCTCTCCTTTCTTCAAATTCTGGAGGTAAAACAAAAGTGCTAAAATGCAATTGTTTTCCAGGTTAAATTCTAAACAACGGAATGGCCCAGATTGATCCTCCCCGTTGTCCCACCTTAGGAGTTTCAGCTGGAGGGCTTTTGGAACTCAGACTCCCAATTTGGTCTTTGCCACTGTAACCCATATCTACTTCCCCACATCCAATGCACCACACCGCTGTTTATCTGGATTTGAACAGCAGCTATTAATTTTCAAGGAGTATGTGTATTGCTTACTTTACTTCTGCTAGTTGTTATCTGACATTGTTATCTGACAAACCAGTGTTTCATTGGGTAGTATTGGAAAGTAGATGGATAACTGACAGTTGCTTCAGGCCCCAGCAAAATCCCCTTTCACAGCCTGTCCTCACTGCACACTCAAAACGACAGAATGCAATGCCTGGCAGCTGATTTCTAAAACAGGAGTTGGGCCCTGATATCTACAAGTGTGGCTCTGGATAATACCAAATCTTAGGACACAAAGAATATCCTTTTAAAGGTAGAATAATATGACATAAAGTGAAATTTTTTTCTGGGTTTAGGGCCCTTATATGATATTTACACAGATCATTTTGCCTGCTTATATTTATGAGCCTGCTTATAAATCCCAAGCATTCAGAAGTTTAATATTCACTACTTCTTCAATTTGTGAGTTACCCAGAGGTCAGTCATCACAGGTCATTTGTCATTTTCCCGAAGTATGAATTGGAATCATAAAAGCAGGAGGCTAATGAAAGAGGAAGAGACATTTAATACTTCCTGAGGCCAACACGGGGAACAACATGGCCCCTGTCACAATCAAGACCGAGGGACTTCAACAGGATAAGTAAGGGCTGTGAGGAAAGCGATCTTGATCACTCACCAAATTTGTTTGGGAAAGTCAATGTGGATCTAACAGGCAACAAACAGGAGCCCCATCTTATGCAGCACCTTGACGAGTCTCTCATTCAGGGCAGGTGAAGCCTAAAGGGTTTATACTGGCTGCTCCATTTGGAAAACATGGCAACCAGCATGTGGGAATGAGAGACAAGGTTTAACTCCCATTTCTGTTGCAATTACTATAGAGACTATCAATTCCACTGGATCCCCATTCAAATTGCAATAGAATACTCACCAAGAACTGAGAATAAATCACAGTCAGACAGAAAGAACCAGTAGCACATTCCAGAGCAGCTGGTGGCTCACTGGGTATGAGGAGGGCCATCTAACTCCAGCTAACAAGATGTAGGGTAACAAACTTGACCACTGGAGGAGGTGGAACACACACTCAGAACTGATTCAGAAACTTAGCTGTGTGCACCTGCAGGTAAGAAGCATCAGTGTCCTCAGTTGAATAGTGCTGAAGATGAGAGGGGCTGATACATCTCAAGAGAATTTGTGACTACCAAAAAGTGATGCATTGTCACCAAAATTAGAACTTACAGAAGCATAACACATAAGGTCAGGTTAATAGAAATGTAAAAATGTTTAAAAAATAGTTCACACAATTAGTGAACACTTTTTCTGATTATTGCATCCTGTACAATGGTTTATTTATTTATGTAGTTTTATTATTTGCTATAGTTTCCCTTCCTCTCACAAGTCAACCTTTTAAAAATGTCCTTGACATCCTGGAAGTTTGTTTTTCTATGCAAACTTTAGAATCCATTTACCCTATTTTATTTGGGCCATGCTAAATGTATAGATTAAGAATTAATGATGTAACATTAAGTCTTCCCATGAAAACTAATTTATTCAAAACTTCTTTTCTGTCTTCTTTGCAGTTTAAGTTTCATTCACATAGATCTTTCACATTTGTTGTTAAGCTTATTCCTAGGCCTTTATTATTCTGTTTCTTTTGCTTTTTTAATTATATTTTGAATGAATGGTTATATATTAAAACATGCTTTTTTAATCATTTATGTACTTACAGACTGAAGTAATTTGCTATAATTTGTGGATGGTGTCTGAGGATGGAGGAGTAAGAAGTAAGTTTGGAAAGGTAAGCTAAAGCAAATCATGGATGCTCTGGAAGCTTGGATTTCATCTCTAATCCTGTAAGTAATGGAAAGTCTTGAAACTGCTTTAAATAGAAGAATTGCATGTTCATATTTTTGTTTTAGAAAACCATAACATTGTCAGTGTGAAGGATGGTTTATTGAGACAAGAATTAAAATGGGAAGACTTCAGAGATGTGTGTTATAAATGGGAAATGAGAAAAAACAGATAAGGTAGTGAGATTAGGGATTGAGAAAGGGGATGAGCTTTGTTTCCTCAAAAGTCAACAAGCCCTTGTCCCAGACTGAATGCGGTTGCGGGGGAGGAAAAGTGTCTGTCAGTGAATAATGGAACAAACTGGAATAGAGTAGCGTCTCTACAAATTTCAAGAAGGAAGATATCAGATATGACCAAAAATATGACAGATATGAGAAAGAAGACTTGAATTATCAATAAAACGTTAAGGTGGCCTCCAATTATAGACCATTAGTCATGCCTATGTATAAACACCAGATTGCAGCAAACTGAGGAGCAAAGGATGGCAGGAAAAGAGCAAAACAAAATACAGAGCCATAGATACATGATGTGTGGTCATAGAAAGAAAGAAATAATAAAATGACATCTTAGGGGTTATCAAGTCCAAGGAAATAAGACCTTTTTTGTTTTTGTTTTTGTAGAGCATGATACTCAGAGTGAATGCAGAGTAAAAAGAGAATGCATGTGAGGTCAAGAGCAAGCCAAATCCTGGTGGAATGGCGAGGTTGATATTACAAACTTAGGTAGAGGCAGAAAAGATGGGTTCTACAATTGGTTGTGGTTTCCAAAAATAATTAAATACAGATAAAATCTGGAATAAAATGAAGTTAATTTACTCATGGTGTGTAAGACTTTAAATATATTTCTCCTAAATATCATAATAAACGAAAATCATAATTCCTGTTTAAAAATATTAGTTATGTTTCAGTGGAATTGCTGGGTCAAAAGGTAGGTCCATTTTTAGTTTTCTTAGAAAATTCCATACTGCTTTCCATAGTGGTTGTACCAGTCTGCAATCCCACCAACAGTGCACTAGGGTCCCCTTTTCTCCACAACCTCTCCAACACTTTGTTGCTTTGTTTATGAATGGATCAAGAAACTATGGTATATTTACACAGTGGAATTCTATGCAGCAGAAAGAAAGAAGGAGCTCCCACCCCTCAAAACAGCATGAATGGAACTGGAGAGCATTATGCTAAGCAAAACAAGCCAGGTGGTGAAAGACAAATACCATATGATCTCACCTTTAACAGGAACCTAATCAACAAAATAAACAAACATGCAAAATATAACCAAAGACACTGAAATTGAGAACAAGCTGACAGACACCAGAGGGGAGAGGGGAGGGAATTTCAGGGGAAAGGGGGAAGGGTTTAGAGCAACAAGTATAAAGGACACATGGATAAAAATGAAGGGGGATGGAAATGGGTGGGAGGTGAGGAGGACTGGGGCAGTGGCTGGGATGGGAGCAAAAGACAGAAAACTGTACAAGAACAACAATTAAAATAAAATTTAAAAAAGAAAAAATATTAGTTATGAATTGAATATTCATATTATGAATTGATTATTCATAATTTCATAGGAAAATTCTTTTCTACTATTTCCTTTTCTTCACCAAATAGAACAAGGAAAAACAAGATCAGGAATTCACATACCACAGTTATGATCTCCATTCATGTTAAAATATGGTTTAAACATTTAACACAGGTTCATTTACATAGATAGATATAGACATATAGGTGGTATAGATAGTGAATGACAGCAAAAGAAAACTGTTCATTAAAATCCCATATTTATATCTTTTTATTTATTTTTCTCCTTTCTTTTACTTTATATTGTTATTTAAGTACAGTTGTCCCCATTTTCCCATACTTATCTAGTCAACAAAGTGATGGCAATTAAGTTTAACATTGGTTAAAATATATTTGTGATAAAGGCTACATTCTTAAACCTTTAATTATGTTTTACTGTTGTGGAACACAGAGTATGGACGTAGCCACTTAAGCCACCTGTCTTTCACATATATTTTGGGGCTCTTTGTTGTTGTTGTTGTTCTTGTTATTTAAGAAATATTCTCAGACCTTGCTATTCAATGTGTGCTCCATGGAGCTGAAGAATCATCTGGAAACCTCAGTCTCCACCCAAGACTTGCAGATTCAGAATCTGTATTTTAACAAGATCTACAGGTGGTTTATATGCCATATACCCCTTAAAGCAAAGTGGCACTGATCAAAAATAAAACAGTTATTATTAAGGGCAATACAGTACTGTGTATATGGGGAGATAGAAGGAAAACCATCCATGGTCCTCTTCACGTAGATTTAGTAAGATTTATGGCATCTAAAATTATCACCTTAGTGTGATATTGTTAAATAAACATGTAATAGTTCAGTTGTGATTTTATAAGCTTTGAAATAGAAAATTGCATTACTCAGTTTTATATCACATTGAGTACAAATTTCAGAAAATATACCTCACCCCTTTGTGGACATTTCACTTTGAAATAAAATTTGTAATTGGTATCACACTGTATATATTCAATTCTCCCTTTAGAAATCTAATATACCTGTAATTAAACACTAGAAAATAGAGTTAGTTTAAGCCAAGAAATAGAGGTGATGAGTTAACATGTGAGACCTGTGGTGAGTGAGGATCTAGTCAAAAGTATCTCATGTCTTTAATTTGTACGATGTTTAATTCGTACAAGTGTCATCAAGTTTGTTAGAGCAATGCATTAATTTTCCTGACTCAGCTCTACAAATTCTGCAACATTAAAAAGCTAAAAAAATGAGCCCTGCTAAAAATAATTTGAAAACTGTATTACTCATGTTTTATAAATAACAAATAATGTCAAAATCTCAGTGACTTACAATAAACAGATATCTTCATGCTCCCTAGCATTCAGGTTGGCTCGAGTTCCATTGATCCAAACTGGGATCCACTGGGTCAGGTGAAACTTCAGGCTTCCTCTCAGGTTCAGGTCCCCTCCACATATCTTCATTCTGGGACCCAGGTGGAAATAGCTATTGCTGAATGCTTTTATTCATGGGTCACAGGAGCATGGAAGTTGATGTGGAAACAGAGAATGCTCCTGCAGGTTTCTGTATTTCCATCCATATTCCATTGACTAAAGCAAGTCATTTCACCCATCCCCTAATCAATGGAGCAGGAAAATGTACCCCACCCGTAGAAAAAGGCACCCATGTGGATGCCTAATTTCAGTGCATGGGGAAGGGATATCATCTCAGTTACAATAATTAGCTTCAAACTTTTAGTATTTTTGACATGGCTTATGTGCCTTGCTTGACTATAAGCATTTCTTAAAGCAAGATAAAAACATATGTATTTAGTTCTAATCTTCTCTAACCCCTTCAAAAAGTAGGAATTAAACATGTTTTGCTGAATACATATGAGAAACAAATTCGATAGAAAAATAGATTGGTGAAGTCTTTAAATAACTAAGTTTGGAACATTAGGTTTAAAGCTTCCATGTTTAATCTTTAGGCTAAATAATCATCTACAGTTCAAAGTGGAATTGTACTTTCCATTTTTCTTTCATTTTACTGTTCTCAATAATAATTTCTATGCATGCTGAGTGCTTTTCCTTAATTACATTTATTATTTTGATAATGTGTATAAATCTACCCACCTGTATAAAATGGGCAAATTATAACCACAACCTCTTTACATCTCATAGAGGTGTGGGATGAAACAATATAAGTAAAGATTTTAGTGTATTGCATTGTACATAATAAATGCTAATAAATATCCATCCTCCCTCCTGTTGGAAAGACAGATGATTTAATTGGCCATGTCCATACTCTGTATTCCATAACATTTAAAAAAACACAAAGTTTACATTTTGTTTTTACTTAATAATCTTTTCCTTGGAATGGTAATGTATTTGTTCACTAAAATTCTGGTATTATTTCTGACTCCCTTGTATATAGTCTTTATATTTTCAAATGGAAAAACACTTTACCTAATTTAAATATATCATTTTACAGATGAAGAAATTTATTACAGAAAATGACTGGGTATTGTTTAAAGTTATTCAGAAGATAAGCATCAGGATTAGGACCGGAATTCAGGCCCTCAAACCGCCAGTTCGGTGTGCTCTTTCTACTAGGCTGTGTGGGCAGGCAGAACTTGTGTGTCTCACCGACTCTTCCCAAGCTCATACTCAAGATGCTGAAGGGATTGCCTGATTCTCTAATAGTTTCATTTCCTATTCCCCAAATGCAAACTCAATAAAAACACACCCCTTCTAGACCCTGTTCTTTTGGGGTGGCACCTTTTTAATGGGTTCTGCTCTAGCATTCTTATAGGGCAGTGAAGGAATCAGAGGGCTTTTTTACTAAGGTCTTGATATGTGTTAATGGCCACTTCTCATCAACCCACAGGTGTGGACCAATGAAAAGAACTGAAGAACAAAGACGGACCTCTGTCAGCATGCTGTGTCAGGCCAGAGCAGAACAGGGGACATTTAACAGAACAGTGCCTGCCTCCCTGTGTTCATCTTAATCATGGAGACACACTGTGGAAAATTTTGCTTGTTGGCACAGCAATATAAGGAATTAGAGGTTATTTGGGGTCAAATTTTCTTTATCCTTGTCTAAATAAATGGATATAAATAGATTTTTGCATTAATTAGCTGGTACATCTGTTTGGCACATATTCTTAAAGCCGTTTCTCTTAATATTAGTTCAACCTGAGCGTGCATTTCCCCCAAGGGGATATAATGATAAACTGCCTATCTATAATTTAATATTTTAAATTATAGGTACTTCCTCATTCTCCTGATGTTCACATGATTCCTTCATTTAGATCATCCACACTACTGAACACATGTTCACTTCCTAAGAATGACCAATTATAAATAAAATATTGCATATGTGATAGTGATTTAACTCAAAGAAATCTCAGGGTAAAGTCTATTTAATCCTGTATTAGTTCTGGTTAATAAAAATAGATTTTTAAATGCTTAAAATATTTATCAGAATTGATGCACTGGGGCAAATTCAATAATAGAATATCATCTTCATATAAAATTTATAGAATCACAACCATTTGTGCAACATAAATTCCAGCAATATTTAATTTTTTTTTTTACATGACAGAAACATTTAACTAGTTCTACCAGTCTCTTTGAACTGAAGATCACCTTGCTGCTTTGGCAATGAGTGTAACAGAACAATTAGCACAGAAAAGTTAGGAAGTCTGGGTTTTGTGGTACAGAGTTTTACCTAATTTTATAAATTATGTCGTTCAGGAAACAGTATTGCTTTCTTTCACCTTTTCTCTGTAAGGTATAGCTAACACTTAACAAAACCTGAAATAAAAGCAGCCCATTATTTCCTTGTATAGAGGTTTCGTGTGGTGAGATGGGGTATTTAGCAGCACATTCTGGCTTTAATTTTAACTTCCTACCTAATATGGTATGTGTCATTCAGCACTCCTTCCCACTTGCCATATACACAACAGAATCACCACTGTGCCCCCATGGGCAATGCACCATACAGCTGACAGGACTCCAGTGGGGGCCCTGTGTGCATGTTTCATATGTCACGTTGATATCAAACAGGGAGTATGCAAAGAAATGAATTAACTAAAGCAGAACACAAGACTTGAGTGTACGAGCTTGTGTGCATGTGTGCGTGGGTGTGGTGCGTGGACTAGAAAATGTTATAACTATGAAAGAAAAGAAACTGAAAAGAAGCAGGGTGATTTAAAGTGATTTTGTTGGCTAAATGCTTTCCTGTGGGAGGGGAAAAAATGGCAAGAAGGAAGGCAAAGCCTGTCATGCTTGCCTGTTACTAACTTGGGCCTTCAGATTAAAGCTAACATTCTTTAACAAGATTCATAATGCAATTAACTCTCTAAGCAGCTCTAACCATGATAAACAATGGCCCCTCTGGGCTCCCTCTTTGGATGTTAGTGCACTTTAGTCTGCAGGTAAACTGACCATTGGTCCTGATGACCTCTTCTGACTGTTTTTAGTGGATTCCTCCCTTAATCTATGCATGCTGACTTGATTCTGACCCAGAAGAGTCCCAGATCTCAATATATGACCCCTTCTCTTTTTCCCACAGTGATCAAATCAAACTCAAAGGTTTTGTTCAACTACAGTGTGCACTCACACACACACTCACACACACACACACACAGGGACCACAATCCCACAGCCCTCCACCATTTCCCTGGTGCATCTCACATGACCTCCAGTTTTTCCGCCTCTGTGTTGTAGGCTCTGCTTTCTCTTCAGCCACGTTCCAGCCACATGCTCACCTCTATACACCTTGGGAAGGCACTCCACCTTTCCAGTTTGCCTTCCGCAGCTATCCTGAGGTTTGATGCCTATTTTTATCATATTATACCTTCCCCCAGTATGATCTCCTGCCTCTCTTCACCCAAGTATCCCACCAGATTCAGTGGTGTCTGATGAGCCCTCAGCAACATATACTCTATCTGACCTCCCACCTCCAGACACAGGCACACATAGCCACGCTGTTCTCCATCAGGGAAGATCTTATTCAAACTACAAAATGTGGCACATTTCACTTAACTGGATCATCTTAACTGGATCACTTAACTGGATCAGTCACTTAACTGGATCATCTGCCCCTACGATATCCCTAAATCCTCCTTTATGTTCTTTTAGTATTTTCTTACTGCTATTAATATCATACATATTAAGTACTATCCATCTCAACATTTCTAATTTATTTGTTATAAATAAGCAATTTGATACTGTTGAAATGAGTGATTGATTGGACCCTGTTGTTCAGCAAAGTTTGAACTTTATCCCCTATTTTTCTATGTATAAATAGTTCCTACATTTTTAATGTAGTGCTTTAGGCCAAATTTTAAAGTTAATACAGACTAAGTTGTGATTTTTATATCCTTTTCAATACTAATTCCTATTATTCTGAGTTGTTTTCTCCTTTAGAACTTCAAAATGAAAAAAGTTTGGGCCTTTTTTTTTTTTTTTATCTTCTAATAGTTCTGAAATCTGTACATGTTTCTTCAGAGTTGTAGGTAAAGTCCTAAGTTGAGGATTTATCTTCACTATGTGTAGTGGCCATATTGACTATTTAACTCCTGTCTCTTAACTAGCAAGGAAAATGCAGGTGAGATTAAAGGAAGGAGGGAGAGAAATCCTTTCTCTTTTCCTTTATTTATTATCAGGTTCTTATATTAAACCTAAATTTTTCTTTAAGTGTTTTCACTTTTGTTTCCTCATCTTATTCTGAATCAATCAAGTATGCTACATCTCTTTCCTGCAGAAATTCTTTGCTCAAGTTTTACTACCTTGGATCTAAAACCTCACACTTCACTTATTCTTTGTATTTTGAAATTCTAACCTCATGTTCAGTCTCCAATTTTTGGACTATTTTGTTTCTGAAGTATATATATCCATCATATAACATAATATTTTATATTTACCTGCTTGATATCTTGACATTAACTCATCTCTACTCTTCTACCATAGGTCAGTTTATTGTATATAACCTAAGTCTGCTGTGGCCACATAGGGTACCTCCTTTTGACAGTGTCCTGCCATGAGAAATACTTTTATTCAATTCCTATTCTCTCTGTTCATCAGAATGAGCCAGTTCTCCAAGATTTCTTCTGCTTGAACAAAGCAAGAAGATAATAATAAGCAGATCATGCTCTTGTACCACACTTACCAAAGAAGTGTTGCCCCAAACCTGTTATCCATTTATGCCCCAAATCAAAAGCGATGGCTTTCCAATTTCCTTTACTTTCCACCTCTTCCAGAGGTGTCCTCACCTTCCTAACCTGATCTCCAAATATAACTCCAAATAAACCCCTCATCTGAACAAATTATCTCTGCTTTTGCATAAAATATTTATCCTACCAACATTTTTGTGATGAGCAAGATGATGCTTATATATTCCTTCATTTAATAGGACTGAGCTTTTCTTATATTTGGGACAAACTTCAACCCAAAATTTACTCTGTATCAGAAGGTCACAGGTAAAAATTTCACACATCTGCAATTACAAATTCTGACTTCTATGTGAGAACATCAATACATACTGAATGTATTGAAACTGATTTAGGAAGTTATTACGAATGGCAATTCAAAAATCAATGTATAAATTGTATCTAAGAAATCCTTTGCTAACAGGAAAGATGACACCCAGCTGGCTCACTCCCCAAAAGGCAGGTTCGGTGTCAATTACAACACAGTGGGCCAGGTGTTTATCGAGGTGTTGTTGCCATCCAGTGAAGTTTGTGCTGATGCCAGTCTGGTCACAGCTTCCTGGGGCACTGTGTCCATCAGAAAATGCTTTTCCCTTTTCCTATGTGAATTCCTCTCCTTGGACACTCCAACTCAGACACGATGCAATGTCGCTGCAGTGTTGTCTCAGTAACAAGCTCAGAAGCTTGACAACTACGTTTGTTCCTCTTCTGTAGGTGGCAGTTATGACATTGAAATGTGTCTTGAACTTACTGAACTAGTTTCCCTGAAGTCTTAGAAATGGCATCAGCAACAGGAACAACGGGTGGTGAACTATTCTTGTAGGTTTTTTTCTGACACTGGTCCAGATTTTTCCTCTCCCTCATTTACCAAACACACATCTTCCTGAGCCTCCAGGATGGTTACTAGGGCACCTTGCCGTTTGTAGGACATTTGGCTTCAGTGTTTTAATACCTGAGCAAATGTTCAGTGTGAACCAACACTTTTATTTCCCTTAGGGAAGTTTTACCCTTAAAGTGTTTCCAGTTTTCATTTTAGAATATCAAAACAATTTTCATTACATAATTCAGCTTGAAAATGAACAAGATAATGCATGCTAAAGTGTAGACCTAGATTTATCCTTGAAATTCTTAAATCTGTTCCATAAAACTATTAAGTTATATTTCTACTGTGAAAGAAGAAAACATTTAACTTCTCCTTCAGCAGAATAGAAGCAAACTAGATATGTATTTTCTGCCATATTAATATAAAGTGATGCTTTTAGAAATATACTTTTTTTTCTTGGAATAAATTACTCCAGGTCAATTTTGGGAAGACTGTTCTAGGGCTAAAATTACAATTTATATCAAACATAATAAAAATGAAAATGGTTCATATGTGCATCAACTTTTATAATTTTGCTTACCTATTCAATGTCAAAACAAACAGTACAATCTGGAAAGCAAACAGATAATAAGTTTGACACTTACTCAAATATAAATTAAGCCAAAATTCTTTAATAAATTTTTGGAGACTTTTCACTTTTATTTTATTTAACTTCAGACAAATTCTGATAATAAAGGATTCTCTTATAAGTCAGTCAGTGATTAGCCAATTTCTCTTTCCACACCCAAATCTCACCTTGCCAGAAAAAAAACATCAAAGAGATTTACATAAGAATACATTGTTTACTATTATTATTCCAACATGCATATTGTACATGCTACTTAATTCTGCCAAAGAACAACTCCTGAAGATAATTTTTTTTTTGTATTGGTAGTGCATGATCAACCTATCCTATGATACTCATCTCATTGAAAGGAGATAAAGAAGCAAGAAGCATCATGCGAGGCCTTTTAGAATTAAAGTGTTTGAGAAAGCACACAGGCAAGCCTTTTAAACACTGCCATATCACAAAAGACAACATGGTCCAGTTTTTAAGAGCATGTGTGCATTGGAGCCGGTACAATGTGGCCGATGAGAAGCTGCAGGGCACACAGCAATCACCTGACAATATTGCTATCACCTTTACTACCTTCAATATCATAATTAGGTATTTTTATCACAGCCAAGGTGGAAGAAATATTTTTCTAAAAGTGTGAGATGCAAGAAAATATTCAAATGTAATTTGAAAATGTTTATTTACAATTAGGAGGAGGAAAAAAGTGTAATTACATAGAAAGCTTTAGAGTATATTTGGACAAAGAGGTTATTGCAAAAAAATTCACTATCTTCAACATTTGAAATGGTACTGTGTACAAAAAAAATCTTCTTTTATTAATATGCATTTTTATATGTGGAGGTAACTCTCTTCTATGTGAGCATATAAGAAATCTCATAGATACAATGGCAACTTTTTAAATTATTATAGAATCTTCCAAAGGAAAATAACCATTTTTTCAAGTTCTTGGAAACTTGATATGTAAAAAGCCCTTCAGTAAAGCAATCATCCTTTCAAAATTGATCATAATTTTAGTGCATAAGGCTTAGTTCTAAGACATCATACATTACTTATAGATATACTCAGTATGCATTAAATGACTACATTTTTATGAACAAAGATTATACTTCTATTCATAAGTTTATATTCAAAGTTATTCACAGTTACTTGTTTTTCTTTTCTTCTGTAGTTTCTCCACACCCACTTTTAGACATTAGTACAAAATACTTTTGGAATGCAATAGTCACTCAAAAACCTATTTTATCAACTTCATTGAGTACAATTTAATATCCAGCTTCAATTCTTATTTAAATCATGATGTTTAGAAGTTATTATTAGCCATCACAACTATATATTTAATATTTATTTGGAAGTCAAAAGGTACTTACTGATTTCAAATGCCACTTATTTAATCATAAATTACTCATGAATGCCACATTTGAGTAGGCTCTTAAACTTTTAGGAGCACAGGTGTTAGCAGGTAGGTAATTTGCTTCAGTTTATTCTGAAGATATAAGTTCGTTGTGTCTTTTCACTTCTGTTGATTCATACAAATAAAGCAAGCCACTGTTCAAGAAAGCCAAGCCAAAAAACTATCAAATATATAATAACTGACAGTCCACACAATGTCATTTTCTATCAAATCTTATTTAGCATGAAAGCAGTTTTAAGTCACATCCCAGCAAAAGTCACCTAATAAAGTATACCACTGTTAACAGCATTGATTTTGATCCACTTTTCTTTCTGTTATCTCCAATAAGGTTCGGTTACTCTCTTCCACCCCAATTTGCTTACTGTGAAATGATGAACAGACCGACTCTGACCAAAATGCCAGGTCAAGCAATTACAGTCAGCAGTCTCTCTGACTCTTGCTTAGGACTGTCAGCTGGAATTTGGGTGGAGGTTATACGAAAAGTTCAAAATACATTTATCAATATAATCAAACATTAAATTCAAGATTTTCTTTAAAGGCCTAACTTAATATTGTGTTTCTCAGGTTTTTATTTCATTAAAAGTCTTTTTCAAAATGGTATATTATACAATTACATGTAATGGGTTATACCTATCTATAAGCCAATGATTTAATCATCCTGACCTTTCATGTGCATGGAAGTGTATTTTAAAGCTGTGATTAAAGGACAAGATCAATCTCTCTTTTAGGACTTTGTATTTAAAGGGACTGAGATAGTAGACATCTGATGTATATGGGGAATTGAAATCAGAATTTAAGCAAATTTATACTATAGTATAATAAGGTTAATTGCCACATTTAATTAACCCTAAATATCATAATTTCAAAATCCTCTGTATTTTTATAGCTTTTTATAATTTACAAAATGCTTTAACATATTTGCTTCATTTCAACCTCACAACATTTCTATGAGAAAAGTAATACAACATTGTTCAGCCTCATTCTGCAGAGAAGAAAAATATTAGCATGTCACAAGCTCACTGCTACCATGTTGAACCCTAAACTACCATACTGTGTTGTATAGCAGGGTGCCTCACTGGAAATGGGAAAGGGGCTGTCGAGGACTGCATATGAGCAGCAGCTGCACTGCAGCAGCACAAACCATTGTACGTTGCTCTGGCAACTGGTGCAACGGCATGACTCAGCAGAAAGAAATGCATAGGACACAGACATTGGGCTCCAGAAATAATTGACTGGACAGAGAAACTTACCCTCCTATCTACTTGCACCACACAGGGGATTCTGGGGGCCTTCTTTAAAAAGTGGAGAGCAAGGAAACACCACTCTCCTTGCATTCCCCTCCCCTTGCTGGTCTGCTCAGCCCCTGGGGGCTTCAGTTCCTGGACCAGCAAGCACTGGAGACTGTGTGGTCCAGGAACACTCCTGGTACCCCTACCAGAACATTCCAGAGCCTGTCTGGCCAGGAGCACAGCAGGTATAGGGAAGAAGGGGAGGATGCCCTGGCCAGCCGGCCTTGGAGGCCACGTGGCAGGGCAGCAAGCCCCATGCCACTAACCCACACAATAAGCCACTGCAGCGCTGGTGCCTGGAGTGAGCACTGCACAGGCCTGGCTGACTCAAAGCACAATTGCACCAGCAAGCCCACACTGAAGCAATGGGGAGCAAGTGATGGACTGGTGGGCAGAAGCCAAGGAAGGAGCAGCACACGCATGAAACTTTAGCCAGCATGCACTGACTTCAAAGGATGCCCAGAGCAGACCATGGCCAGAAGCCTGCTGCTGCCACCTGCATTTTCCCAAGGACAGTGCTTTTAAATGGGAAAAGGAATTCTGGGTGTAGCCTAGGACTGGTCTGGCCTGGCAAAGGGTGGCAGTTATTTTCCTTTGGATATTTTAGAATAAATGGGCTTTGAGGCAGAAACCTGTTTTTATTTCAAATTGTATGATCGTTAAATAAAAGATTCCTTCTCCTTTCTACTGAACTGTTTCTCCAGAGTTTTGCCTGTTTGGCAGAGAGCAGTAGGACCCCCACTGGTTGGTTCAGTAACATTTTCAAAACGACAGACACGTTCACTTGTACAAATGCATTCTGCTATGCATCTAATGGTACACGCTGTAAGAAAAAATAAAAACCCTTTATAAGTAAAGAAATCTTTTAAATTGCTTATAAGGATATCATTAGGAGTTTGAAGTTTAAATTTCAATTAGTGCTTTATTATTAAATGAAAACTTTCATATGCTTCTCTTACGTTTATAATTACAAGTGTGTAAAACATGATTTAAAATATAAAATGAGTTTCTCATCTTGGTCTCTATTACCATGAAACTGTTCTTAAAAGGAAGCTTCCACTGGTTTTGCAAAGAGTTCCGAGTTTCTGGTCTTCAACCAATTTCAGAAGCTTCAGAGAAGGGGGAGCTCTGTTTCTTCAGGTTTGAAAAATCTAATATCCACTTGAATGGGACTTAAAAAGTTATACCTATACTTATTTTTAATTTTTTATCTCAGAGAAGTAACAACTGAGATCTGTGAGTATTTGCTCTTTCATGGAGTCTGAGTTAGTGAACATGTTATATATATATATGTCTATATAAAATATTTCTTCCATAACAGGGTATGCATTTTAAAAAGTTTAGAAATCATCCTAAGTATTCTTGCACTATTATTACTCAACGATTTATGCCCAGTCAATGTCTGCTTTCATTAACAGGAATGAAAAATGAAAAAAAAAATCGCTCTCCCTCCTCTTCACCCTGAAATGCACACAAAAGGAAATGTTAAAATGAGGTATTATTTCTCTATCAGCGTTGGCCAATTCAATGTGGAAGCACAAATACCAATTTTAACTAATTGTCTAATAAAATCCTCAGATGGAACCTAATTAGCTACATTTTAAAAACCGAAAGGAAACCAGCACTTAGTGCAGAATATTATTTAGTCTATTTCTCTGTAGAATTACTAAGTTAAAAGTGGCAGCTCCAGGTGATTCTGGAAACCTAGCAAAGCTGTGGCTCTTTATTAGGTCATTTTCCACACAATACCCTTCTTCTGAACTCAAGTAGATAAATACGCACACATGCACACACAGACATCACAAATATTTTAATTCAACCTAGAATCTCCTCACCCCACAAAAAATTAACTAAGTTACTTTACGTTTATCCTCCAGATATCTCTGCAGCGCTCTCTAACAAGGCCATGGCAACCATAACTCATTGGCAGCTTGAGTGGCTTACATTACCTTTCAATATGTGCTCTCTTAGAGAATGTTTGTGTCCAAATGAATGAGTTTAATGGTGAAAATTATTAGCGTCGAGGCCATTTGGTAGTGAATCCCTTAGGAAAAAGTTCCGACATTTCTCATTCCTAGAACTACAGAAGAGCCTCAAAAATGTTTTTGTCTACCTTACTTTATTTTAAAGATAAGGAAACTAAAGTTCAGTAAAATTTAATGCATTTTTAAACATACAACATAATCTGTCTCTAGTTTTTGAATGACATTGAACATGACCTTACCTTGACCTTTACCTACATGGGCTACATGTCAATTAGCCTACATCATAAATGTTAACTTGTCTACAGGAAAAGTTCAACTGCCCCCCGCATGTCATACAAAGTACATTAAAGATTATCCCCAAATGATTTTACCAGCCGCATCTCTCATCCCTGGGTAACAACTAAACATGTTTGTATACCCATGAAGAACCTCTCACATTTTATAAACACAATGGACTCTTCTCCTATATATGTGTTCACAGTCTTTTCCTCTATTTAAAACACCATATTCGGGCATTTCTACATTCCACCTCCTTTGAAAGCTCTGTGCTTGTTTTCTCTACTGCTCCCATTAAGCCTGGGGCAAATCTCTGTTACAGCATAAGTCACATTGAATTGTGATAAACCACTTGCTTGTTTATTCCAGGGATTCTGCTTGGCACATAGTAGGCCCCCATTAATGCCTGTAGAACCAATAATGGAATGAAAAGAAGAGTAAAATCCATGTGTTTATAATTTAAGTCTGGAAAGCTTCCTTCACTACACTGTACAGGCTTGGTAAATCCTAAAATCCTATCTATTGGTTTCTGGGTGTGTTCCCTGTGCCAGTCAGTACTGTGAATGAGGCCAATCAGCCTCAATTTAAACTTCCATTTAACTCAAATGGCATGAGTCCAAGTCTTCATTCACTTCTATTGGAAAGTTTTGTTTCTGTTAAATTGCTCTATTCATTTATTCGTTATTCTGCACACACTTCAGTTCCTACTAAGCTCATTTGAGACAGGAGCAGCTGCCTCAGCAGCACTTTCTGGTCCAGTCTCATTTCACTGCTCCACACACACATAGCTTTAAAGAGCTACTGGATACACTTTCCAGACAAACCAGTTGGCTCCTCATCCCCTGTTCCAATAGTTTGTTTGCTTGTTTGTTTGTTTGTTTTGCATATTCAGTAATGTGGTGTAAAAATATCCTAATTACAGACTGCATTCTTTTCCTATGGACTACATTTACTCAACCATCCCAAGTTTCATCACTGAGACTTACTTTCTGTTACTTCAGAAGAACAAGTTGCAAAAATGAGTGTTAACTAAGTATGTAATGACTTGCACTGTTACCACAAACAAGAACAAATATCTGTTAATTCCAATTATAAGATAAAATCATGTAATCAAGTCCCCTTGAAAATTCTGATGGAATTACAAAATTATTCTGGGGAAGGATATCTCTATGCCTTATTTTTTAAAAAAATAAATTAATTAAAAACCAGATACATTCCAAATGTGTCCTTGGCACCTAATCCAGATCATAACTCCCTTATTCCAGGAAACTAAAAAAATAAATAAATAAAGGAAATAGTAGAACAAGCCAGATAAGATTGAAACATGAAGAAGTTAACAGCCAGAGCCAATTTTCTAGCAGAAACCAGAACTAAAAAATATTCAGTGGACATATGGCTTGTAGACATATGGCACATCATTTTCACTAGACAACTTAGATAAAGGGAAGAAGGATTGCTTCCATTCTCCAGTCTCAGGACATTGTCCCTCTAATTTCAATGAAGTATACACATGTGGGAGTAAGAAATTCGAATTATTTATCTTTTTAACTGTTTGCAGTGAAAATACTTTTGGGTGAGAGATTTGATAGGTCTTTCCTCAAACTCTATTCATTTCGAATGTGGGAAGTATTTTATCCTGAACGTGGCAAAGATAAAGGGGCACCTTGAACTTTCTCCTGGGGACCCAGGCCACAAGCGGTTGCTTCTCTGAGGCCCCATTTCAAGGTCTTCTGACGGGCAAGGGAGGTCTAGCTTTATAGGTTACCAATAGTTCTTCCCATCTGGAATTATGCAAAAATAATATATTGGATCAGGTGTACATTGGCATTTCTCCTTTTGATCAGAAATCGCAGAATATGTTGAGATTTGAGGCTAGTCTAAAAATAAACTTAATGACATTCTTATCATGGAAACAACTGCTTCCCATTATCCACATGTAATAAGTAAATAAAGCAGTCATCCTTACCAGAGTAGTGTGAATTCTCACCCAACAAAAGTAGTTCTGAGCCTATAAGCAGGTTCTGCAAACTGTTAGGTCTCCATGGCCTTTTGTATCCAGAAATTCAGCCTGATGCTCTCACAGAGGAGAAACGAGCTTGTTGAGAGTAGCAATTTCATCACAGTCAAATGACTAAAGAAATTGAAATAGAGTTTCATTGCCCCTCCTCCCAAAAAACACAGTGAATTCACCCTTGATTTTCTGCCTTTTTTTTTTCCTCTCTCACCTTCGCTATCTAAGCTTCGCCTGGACTTCAACACATAAGAATAGTTCCATTTTTGTAGTGAAACTATAATATTTCTGTGAAGTGGTTTCCTTTCTAAGCACGTGTGGACACTTTAGTCTTCTTTCAATTATTCATGCTTTTTACAGCTCTCCTACTTTCCTAAATATGTATCAGATTGTCTCATTCCACTTTATATGCATAGTACTCAGAACAGAGTCCTACACACAGTAAATAATTATAAATAACATTTTTTGACAATTCTGTTTTGAGGCAATATTACCTGATAGTTAACAGCAAAGCTCTGAAATCTTATTACCTAATTTTTAAAACTAGCACCCCTATTTACTCACCGTGTGGCCTCGGATGCATTACTGAGCTGTCATACACCTAGGTTTCCTCATCTATAAAACGGATATGATAATCATAGATTCCTCTCAGCATTGAAAGAATGAGAAGAGTTAATAAATACATAGTATCAAGCACAAAGTAAATATTCTATGAATGTTAGAAATTGTTTAATAAAGAAAGAGCTTCTCGATGAAGCTCTCCTATGTGCCAGGCAATGCAGTGTTTCATACGTGTTACAGCATATCCAGAAAAAAATATGCTGAGTTAGGTGTTATTGATATTCCAAAGATAAAGAAGTTTATGATCAGAGGACACAGAAAAATAAGGCGTTATATAACAGAATTGGGGTTCTGTCTGTATACGTTTGACCACAAACCACAGATCCTTTTGTCCAGACACAGTGATGCCTGTAAGCATATATCGGGTACTCAGAACGCTTTCCATACATCAATTTCTGTGATCATAACAATTCCTGTGATGTCAGAGGTATTACTATACTTGTATTACCTCTGATGAAACTGGTGTTTATAAAAGCCAGAGGTGTTCAGAGGTGAAATAATATAGTTCAGAGACAAGGCTGTGAATCAAGTCTCTCTACACCCAGGCCGGAGGTCTTTCTGCTGCATGAGCCACAGTGACAGCTCTCTTCTGTGCACTTGTCCATGAGCACAGGTCTACTGTCCATTTAGTGACAGTGAGCATCTTACACTCCCCTTGAGAGTATGAGAGTATCTGACCGGAGCCATACTGTGTTCCCAAGGATGACTGGTTTTCTTCCCTTAGATCGCATGGAGCCAAACCACCCAAGCATTTGTTTTGTAGTTCATGCGTTCCTTAATTAACTTCCCCTGACAAGCCTACTGTGACTTGTCCCATGAATCACCATTTTAAAAACCCATCACAGGCTTCTGTGAATCACAGAACACCTCAAACACATGTGCAAGAAGGATCATCTGTTTCTCTGGAATTGCACACACTGTTGCTTTTGCAGCCGGACTACGTGTCAGAAGCTGCATTTAGTGACCAACTGTGTTGAGCATGCCCTATGTCCTAGTTGTAGAATGTGGAAAAGAAACAAGCAGAATTATGTTTTAAAAGTTCATATGCAATGAACATGAGTCACATGAAGAAATTCTTCTGTTCCTGAGAAATTTTTAAAAGCAGAAAAGAACAAATTTTATATTAGCAACTGAAAATGTATGTTAAGTGATAATCATGGTTGTTAGGAGTAAAGTAGTTTAGAGAAATAATCCTATAATATTATATTCGTACCTTTTTCTTCCAACAAAAATGACCCTGTGAGAATACTATTTAAGTTATTAACAATTTCTTTCTTGCTCTTATTATCTTGACTACTAATAACCTCCAATATACAGTAAATTGTTCCTATTTCTGCTGCTTTATTTTGTATCTCAAAGTCTTTGTACTCATCTGACCAGTGGTTAATATTTGGTACCATTTCTAGGGGGGTATGTTTGTGTGTATAATGTAAAACTAAAGATACTTTCTTGGAAAATGCAATAACAATGACTACAATTTTCTCTTATTACTATAATCATAGTTATAAATAGTGTCATGAAAAATAATGCAAATTGGAAACATGTTATGAATGTCAACCAAGGTATTAATGACTAAATTCCTTTCACTTAAATAACTATTTTTAACTCCCTTCAGAAACACTTACTAGCCAAGATGACACTTTCATTAACATCTATTGCATGTATTCCTTTAATTTTTGTGTAGCCTTGTGTGTGTTTTTTTAATTTGTTTCTCTTTTACATGTACCCAAGCCAAAATAATACATAGTGAATAGTGCAAATAGAAGATCTCCAGGTACAGTAATAATTCTTAACATTTTTATGCAGCAATGTCCTTCTTCCAAAAGATCCCCTCGATACCACAGGTATTGTTGATCCAGATATCTTGCACACTCTAATGCCTCCAGTCTGGAGACTATTGTCACTCAAATTACCTTCTCATCACTCATGAAAATATGGATACACAGGAGTTAAAATAATAAAATAGAATAAATGACAAATTCTGCTTACACAAATTATGTAATTCCAAGTTAGGTTGAAGCTAAACTTTCTGTAATCTACTCCAGTAGAGTTGGCTGATCCAACACCAAATATTTAAACATCTATCTGCCTGAGCCGTGGCCAGGATTCCAAAATTTGTAGTTCTCTTTAAAGCCAGTGTCATTGGACCCACACAACATGCACAGAACTGGTGTTATACCTGTGATTAATCTAAACTGAAGGCAAAATGTTGAAATAGCTCTAGCTTCACACTTCTGTTAATCTGGGGTCTGCCAATTGTGTGTACTGTCAAAAAAAACCAGAGCTGGACAGCAGTTTGTGGAAAGAGGATATTTATTTGGAAACTATTGCAATAGGGGGAAAGAAGTCTCATTACAGAACTGGGCTCAATTCCAAGTACAGCAAAGACAAGTGGGGATTTGCAGCCAAGGACCAGGCTGCAGGGTTGGGAGACAGAAGCACTAGGAGATTCTCATAGACCTTGACAGGATTCTCACTGAAGTGGGTGACCTGGGTGATTGATCAGATACCAAGAGAGGAGATGAGGAACATGATCAGATTAGCAAGGGTGATCAGGTATTGAAGGTGAAGGATTCTTGCTATACAGACTTAGCAGGATTCTTGCTAAAATTGATCCATAAAATGATGCATATGAAAGCCCAAAGGTCAAGGTTGAGAAAAGGTTCAGAGGAACCTGAATCAAGTAGGTCAAAGAGAGAGTCTTTATCCCAACTCTGTTAACTTTGCAGGGCCTACTACTAATATTAATTGGGGGCCTTACATTAGTAACAGGACAGCTTTGCTGTGTTATTTTTAGTTCTTCTTTGAGAGAATGTTGTTCTATCATGGAACTTTAGATATGCTACTTATTAACAGAAATGTGTTCCAAATGTCTCCACTTCTCCCCCAAAAATAGACTTCAAGAAAAGATGTAAGACCCGTTCATGGAGCATGTAGTTCTGGGAAGCACTGGTAGGGCAGTGGAGGAGTGAGAAAAAGGAAGAAAGAGAATAAAGAGTGCCTAATGAGACAGAATCCCACTGTGGTACCAGAGCTCTGTCCTAACAGGGGCAAGAAAGCTAAGGTTTTACCCAACAACTTCATTTGGTCATTGGTTGAGGACTGTTGGGTGTGAAATGGTAACTTCAAAGCATCTCAGATCTTCATGTACACAGATGGAATGGGCCTCAGTCATCAGAGAAAACCATGAGATGAAGACTTGTTTGTTGCTTCGAGTAGGAAGCCATCAGCTTACAGAAAAAGACAGAGGCTACAGTATTTACAAACCAGTGTTTTCCTTTCATCTGCCCTGAGATCCACCTACTTACAATGGGAACTCCTATTGGGCACTTGCTGTGGCTCTACATTTTTATTAAGACAGCTGTATTGAGGAAAATTATATATACTTAGGAATTCACTTTTATTTTAATACATACAGTTCTACAAATTTTGGCAGCCCCATGCAATTGTGCAAGCATGATAAAGATATAGAATATTTCCAACATTCCACAAAGCCTATTTCTTTATACTCAATCTCCTTCACTCACATTCAGGATCAGGAAACCATTGATTGATCTAATTTCTGTCTTTATAGTTTCACCTTCTCCAGAAGGTAATATGAAAGGAAGCACACAGCATGTAGTCTTCTGCAGAAACAGAAATAAGTGAAGAGATGGAAGCTAAACTGAAGCAAACAAAAAAAGCAGAAAAGATTCAATGTCAGGTGAAAAGTTAATTTTTGTGTTTGGTTGTGTTGTACAAGTATGGAAAAATTGAATAAGCCTACAGAAGGAAAAAAGAGGGGAGAATACAGGGTAAAAGATCAGTGTGAGAAAAAGATTGTTAAGAAGAAATAAGGTACAACAAATTCATAATGTGTGTATCCATGCTGAGACCCTAGGTCTTGCAACAGGTTTCTATTTGTCACGGAAGTTAATGTGTCTTACAGCAACTTGACTTGTGGACGGTCCTACAAATAGAAATATCGCAGGTTTTTGTGGCTGGGTTGTCATGGTGATGAATGTCCTCTCCACCTGCAACTCGTACTGTGTGTTATGAAAGCCACTCTGGCTACTTAAAAAATAAAAAGTGCCTTAACTGAGAATAACTATACTTGAAATCATTGTCACATGTAACCTATGATCACCAAAATAAAAATTTTACACTGTGCCCACTATTTCAGTAAATAAGAATTGTAACTTATGACCTGCAATTAATTTGAATTAATTGGGCGATCTTTATTAAACAGTCTTGAAAGTGACACTGTGTTCCACCTTTCTCTCAGATCTTTTCAAAATGAAAACAGAATAAATATTTTGAAATGGTATTTCCATCTTTAAACAAGTTAAAATGTAGATTTAGTTTGCATGTCTGTTCTGTCTTAAATCCTACGTCAACAGCATATAAATCTGTCTCATGAAATAGAGGGTTTAACATTTATTAGTTTTTCTTTGAAGCATGAAATTTATATTTACATACAAGATTTTTTTAATTGCTAGATTTGTTTTGATAAAAAATGGTTTCACCTGGTTTCCCCCCCTTTCACAATACATCATATGCTTGAATTTTTGAAGCAGGTATTTTAGAAAAAGCCAATTTATTTCACCTCAGTCAATTGGACGTAATGTATCATCAGTTTTCCTAGAGTGAGGTTTGTTTTTTTATCAACAGGTTAATCCTTAGAGACCTGAAGTGCCAGCCAGAATTTGAGGATCTCAAGTCCACAGTATATTCAACTGAAATGGAAGCAGCAAGAGGTTTCAATAGGCAGGTATTGAAACTCATCACACCCATAAAGGTACGTCTGAAATACAATTTATTGCTGAACACAGTCTCCCTCTCACAATTTCTTATTCAACATATACTCTTGCTCATTTGCAATCTCTGAAGTCATTCTTATAATACAGAAAGAAGCCTGCCTATCTATCACTTTCCTACTTGTAGTCATGTATGTATGCATGTCCCTGCTATCAAATCATTTGAATGAAATCATAACATCTTTAGAAATCATCCATCATTAATTAAACTGCCATTTACATTTTAAAATACATAGTAGGTAACACATTTTAGACATATGAAATATATTTTTATGGTAAGATTTCTCATTTTATAAGACTTTTGAATATACTCAGTGGCTTGAGATTGGGTTCAATTTCCTTAATATTCAACACTTTTGACAATCTGGCTCCAACATAACTTTTCAAGCTTATTTTCTGTAGCCCTCAAGAATTTACAATTAATTCTATTTCAACTGGCCTGCTTGCGAGTCCCTCAAACACCTTGCATTTTCTACTACCTGCTCTTTTCCATACTCTTCTTCCATCTGAGTAATCTGCTTTCCTCCTCTCTGCTGAATTAATTTTCACACACTTCAAGATCTAAGTCTATTTATTGCCATTGGGTTGTCCCTGTCTTGGCTCAGTTAAGTAATCTCAATTTTTCTGAAACCATTTAGGTATTATATCTGTAAATAATACACTGTATTAGTCTATTGCTATACTATTCAAAATAATCTGGGTGTATATGTTCACCAAATTTATACGCTATGTCTGTGATGGACTCTATGTCCTATACATAACTTAAGACTTCATAGAAAACTTCTCCTATGGAAAGGCTGTCATCTTCCAGAGCAGCTGAAACTTGGGTATTGATTTGTACCAGTACTGGAAGTTATGGGAAGTTTGGTCTATCTTCCAGGCTATGTGTGGCATATGGAAATTAACTATGGGGAAAAGAAGAAAGGTACTTCAAAGAGATAAGCATTTATTATCTTCTGTAGCTGAAATAGAAATGCAGCAAAGCTTTCTTTTCTGTAGGTATGCCATCAGTGTGAAGATGCCATGAACATAGAAATTATAATGGCTCCAAAAGCGGTTTCAGATTTTCAAATCAAAAGTCACAGATGTAGACGTCTAAATCACAGGAAGAGAGTAGTAGCTGAGCTGTTGCTCACATACAAAAGATCATAGAGCATTGTCCAGGGTGAGAAGCAAAAGAGAGTCATTTACTTGATCTTGGTTAAAATTGAGGAGGTAATAGCAATTTATATATTTTCCAATTAGACAGGTGCTGTTCTTATTTTTGTGTTGTATAATTAGCATATACTCACCCACTCTCTGATGGCTTCGAATACATTGCACATTTATTGAGAGGTCATTTCTTGTATATCCTCAGAGAGCGGTGATATGAACAAAATGAATATGTAGAAATCACTGACTAGTGAAAGCATTTCCATTTAGAAAATAACTAATTCAAGAAATACAGTGGTTGGGAGAAAAAGGTGAAGGGATTACAAATAAAACAAAAAACAAACCAGAAACCTCATGGACATGGACAACAGTATGGCAATTACCAGCAGGAAAGGGTGGCAGGGGGAGGCAGAAGAGAGTAAAGGGACAAATGGTGATGAAAGGAGACTCGGCTTGGGGTGGTGAACACACAATGTAACCCACAGATGACATATTAGAGAACTGCACAGCTGAAATCTCCATGATTGTATTAACCAATGTCACCCTAGTAAATTTAATAAAAAATAAATCAATTTTAAAAGAAAGAAATATGTTTTGGTTTGGGAAAATACATGGAAAAAATATAATGTGTGTGTGTATGTATGTATTTATGTTACAAACACATTAAGTGCTTATCGTATGCTAGGCTTGTCAGTAAGAACCAAGATAATTTTCTCTTGTAAGGTTGTGTGCCAACTCAGTCTCCTCATTTTTAAAATACAGATGTAATTTACCTATTTGTTTTCTATTGTGTGCCTAACAAATTACTACAAACTTGATGTTTTAAGCAACACCAACTTCTGATTCCAAAGTCAAAGTCCAACATGGGTCTCACCAGGCTAAAACCAAGGTATAAGCTGGGCTGTGTCTTTTCTGGAGGCCCTGGGAAGAATCCATTTGTGGCTTTTTCAGGTTCTTAGAAGAATTCAGTTCCTTGTGATGGAGAACTAAGGTCTCCATTTCCTAACTGGCTGCCATCTGAGGGTCGTTCCAAGCTTCCAGGAGCAGCTACATCCCTTGGCTCACCACCTTCTTCCTCTATCTGCAAAGTCAGCAATGCACGTGGAGTCTCTCCTGGTCCTTCTTCTGTCATCACATCTCACTGACCCACTCTTCTACTTCCCTCTTCCGTGTCTAAAGCCCACCCAGGCAACCCAGGACTACCTATTTATTTGAGATCCTTCATCTTAACTGCACCTACAAAGTCCCTTCTGCCATTCAAAGTAACATATTCACTGGTTAGAGAAATTGGAGGACATTTATGTGTGTCTATTATTTAGCCTACTACCTTCTCGTACATTTATTATGAAAATGAAGTGTGATTATTCGTAGAAATCACTCAGAGCAATGTATAGCAGATACAAAGAACTCAACAAATGTTAGTTATTGCCGTTGTTACTATTACTATCATGGAGTTCATGTGACAGCAAGAAAAAATTATAATGAAATAGTAAAACTAGTTCCTGGGTTTTCAGGAACTACTATAAAGGACACGTGGACAAACCCAAGAGAGAGGGTGGAAGCAAGGGAGGGAGGTGGGATTGGCTGGGGTGGGGGGGAGCTGTGAGGGGGAATGCAGATGACTGTAATTGAACAACAATAAAGTAACTTTTTAAAAAAGAAATAGCAAAAGTAATAGGTATCTACTAATAGCAAAACTGTATATTTTAGGGCTAGATGAGCTTTAAACTAATATATTCTACAATAATGCATGTAGAAAGATAATCTTGCCAAATGTTTTATTAGGGTTTAACCATAGTAGGCAAATTGTTTTTTTCCTTGCTTTTACCCCAATCTTAAGGAAGAAATCAGATATTGAGAATGAATATTTCCTAATAAAAAGTTACAACTTAATAATTATTATTAGATTGTTAAAGTGAGCAAAAAACAAAAGAATGTATCAGCAAGCATAATAAAATCCATCACATACACACTAGACATATTCCCAATATCAGACTCAGGAAGCAAATAAGAAACAAGAATCTGGCCTACGGTTGAAAATCACTATTAGTGTAGATGACATGGCTTGTCCAAAAAATCCAAAAGCTGTTCATGAAAAATACAATGGAAGTTAAATAAATAACTTTGCCCTAGGTTTTGTGGAAAATATAGGGTCACTCTTGCAAATTCATGATATAAATTTTACTACATAGATTACCTTTTGTGAAAACTAATAAATTATATTAGAACTATTTTTAGCCCCATTTTACAGAAAAAATATAAAAAAAATTAAAGCACTAAGAAGTTTGGGTAAAGTTTCCAATATCAACACTAAGTCAATGCCAACATAAGAAATGAGTGAAGCAGTAGATATTTCTACTTCTTATCAGCTGCCTAACTTGGACAACCCATCCGCTCAGCAAGAAGTCCATTAGCCTCTGACCAAACTTGCCCATATTTATAGATTGGCTGAAAAGATGAGATGGCAATTCAGTCAATAACCTTTGACACAAATTCAGACAAATCTCATGCTCCTCACAGTGACAAATTACTCTAGAAAATTAACTGTCGAAAGTGCAGCAATATGATAAAGATTGATCATTTTATTCTTGCAAGTCTGCTTTGAGTTAGAGTAACAGCCTCATTTGGTCACAGATGGCACTGAAAGGGAAGCTCAGAGCGAGTCTTTATCTCAGCTGCAAAGGAGAAGATGAATTTTCACCAGATAACAAGGGTGATGATTCTTTTTCCCAGAGAAGGAGTTTGTGTTTCGTGAGTGCCTCTTTAAAGTTATCTTTTACCCTCTCAGCAAAGAGGAAGATCATATTTTTAATCATCTTGCCGCCACCTCAAGGCAATCTTAGCCCCTTGCTTCAACTTTCTTAAAGCAGAGTTTGAAGAACGTTCTTTCACTTTTATATCTTTTACTAACACAATATGATTCTAAATATTTTAAATTACAAATAGTGTTCTCATAAAATATATAAAAAGATATTCATTAAATTCTAGATTTTTTTCTTCAAAGATAATAAATGGTAGCCTAATACTAAATTCTATGGGAATTTAAAACTTTTCTTGATGTTCAGGTAGCTATATTGGAAAGGATGTTAATCATGTCCAACAAAAAAGATCAGTAAAACTCCCCTTTTAGTGTTTCTATACTCTATTATTTACTTTCTATCACATCAACACTTCCCACTGCTAAGTGCCTTATAATAAGATGTTATTTTATAGAGGAAATATTGGAAATATCACATTACCCCAAGAAGTAACTAGAAACTCACTGAAGCATCACAAATACAGATCTGAAGTTATTCCTCCAAGGGGATGCTCCCTATTTTTATTTTTACTACCATTAAAGACCTGCAAACAAATAGGGAGAGAATAAAAAAGGAAAAGAAATGGGAAAAAAATAAATGGAACCATGTTACCACAGAGATGAGAAATATAAAAATCTTTAATAATGGAGGGTTGGCTGTGACGAAGATCTAAGGGTAAGAAAAGAGCAGAGGGCACGGGGAACATGGAGAATGACAGCTCCAGCGTATGTTTGCAAGGACACTGCAGAACCAGCTGTGGTGGGGAAGAGCTGTCAAGGGCGTGAAGCAGAACGTGTGCCCCAATTCACAAGAAGCCAACTCTTCAAATAAGCAAACGGAACACTAAATAATTAATCAAAGGAGTCCAATCTTCTCAATTACAAGCTTCCAAAGAGAAGAAGAAATACATTAGTGATTATCAGAATGCATGGAATCATGCAGTTAACATATCTGGATGCCCGACTACCTCTGATCGGGCTTTTTTGGCAGACTGTGATTTTAACAGATGCTGTGGATATAGCAGTGTGCTATTACAGCTATTAGAGAAATTACATGTGATGACTACTAAGCATGCTAGAAAAAATCACCAAAGACCTAGCAATTTCTCCATCTATTTATTTGATTATCATTTCTCATCAAATCAAGTGAGGCACTGATCCCCAGCTGCTGGGAATACTGGCTGATGACTGTTGACAGCTAAGTCCTTCTTTGGGAATTGCCCTCGACTATAGGAAGCATTCTTACCTAAAGTTATGCCCCCGCCCCAGGACAGCCTGCATGTAATGACTGGTCAATGAGGGAGGATATAAATACTAAGCTATCTGTGCTGTATTCGCAACAACTCTGAGGAGCCGTCCTAGACCCACAGCTCCTTTTGGGTAAGCTGAGACCGATGCTCTGCGTTAAGGATCAATTTCTCATTCTGCCCGACTCTCATTCCTTCTTAAGTGTTCCTGAGAGCATTCTTGAATAAACTTCTTGCATACAAATTTCCTTCTTGAGTCTATTTCCTGAGGATCCCAACTAAAAACAGTTCTTACCACAAGTGGTTGAGGAAGCAGTCTAAAAATGGGAGTTTGGAGCTAGATTACCACCAGCTGGCTAGGCAACAAGAACAGCATCATGGGTGGTAATTGGAGTGATGACAGAAACTGGCATATTACAGCAGTGAAATTTTAAAAATGTAAATTGATTGTAAAGTGGGATGGGAAATCAATTAAAGAAAATGCATCAGCAGTTGCACTATCTCAAGCATTTGATAGGTCCTGAAGAGGTAGTTATTATAACTACAATGGAACAAAGATGGCAGTTGCATGTGCTATTGATGCACTGGGGAAGGGAAATGAGGTTCACATATGCTGATGCCAGAGACCAAAACAGCTAAGAGATCTAGGACTTAATTATAAGCAAAATAGAGTCTCAGAGAAGCTTGATTTGTTGACTCTGAGAATTGTGCTATACAAAAATCAGGGCTCAGATTAGGAAGGAGTTGGACCATAAAACTGCTGGGAACACCTGGCATGAATCAGGCAAGAACCCTGAGACCTGAGCTTTCTCAAAACTTCTAGGTGTTCAGAAGTGGCCCATTGTTCCCCATTGAAGACTAGAGACCCCCATTTTTTTAAAGTGACAATACACATCTTCTCTTGGAATCTACCTCCACTATTCTTCCTAGTTACTAAACAAAAAATAAGTGTCAACTCACAAGTAATCCAAGGAAATGTTGGTCTGTTAAAAAAGGAAGAGTACTAGACCGAAGAAGCTATAGGACAGAGCCCACATAGATCTGTCAGACCCACAGTAACATTGTGATTATGGAATCAAAAGGGCTAGAGTAAGGCAGAATAGTTATAAAGTTGGATATGGAGACTGCATTGATATAGGGACACTCTCCCCCTTATGAAAAAGTGATATAGGTGGAGAAAGGACAAGCTTGCTTTATATTGGGTTGGCCAAAAAGTCTATTATATTTTTCCAGAAAATAAAAGACACATTTTTTCATTTTCCCAATACTTTATTGATTTGGATATGTATGTTAACTATCTTCTGTTATTGGATTCTAGGTAGAGGCCAGGGGTGCTGCTAAACATCTTCCAATGCATAAGACAGCCCCACAGCAAAGAAATATTTGGCCAAAATATCCGTAGTACCAAGAAACTTCACAAACCACTTTTGACACATTTGATCATCAGGCAGCTTCTCCATGTACTGCAGAAATCTTTTTTGTGTGTTTTGGTTGCATTTTAACCTTTCTTGAAATAACAAAGCATAATATACTGAAAATGCATATTTTCTTCCATCTTCAATATTAAAATGGCTGCACAAAGCTCACCAATTTTAATAAGTTTTTTAATGCATGTTGATATGACAGCTGTCACAATACAATTTAACAAAACTGTTTTGAATAAAGTTAATAGACAACTAAGGACTGCTAAACCATTGTATAGAAAAAATGTAATGGACTTTTTGTCCAACCCAATAAATGAGCCAGTTCATTACATGAAATATTAAGCTGAAATATATATTTCTTATGCAGAATAGTCCCACTGGGGATGGCTCTGAAGACTGCCATGTGGGAAATCATCCTAGTGAAAAAGCTCTTGGCACTGCACCTGATAGTCCATGCTGTTTAGAAAGAGAAGTTGTCTAAGTCAAAATATTCACAAATTCTTAATGCAAAATGACTTGATTTCTTATGCAGGGACCTGGAGAGACAAAGATAGGCAGGTAAGAGACAAGGAATTCTAAGAGTAAACATGTATGGGCCTATGTGAGTCATGAGGTATAAAGATCTTTGTGTCACATGCCAATGCCCATCAGAGAGTACCCACCGTGAGGGAGACACTAAACCACCAAGGAGACAGAATAACTTAGCCAGTTGGCATTACACAGCCTCTGTCTTTGGACAATCCTAGTTTGTAACAATGAATTCTTCACTGAAGTAGTCATGGTGGCGGGATGAAGACTATTCCTGGGCTCAATAGCTACAGGTCCCATCCACCAAGACTGATCTAGTTATTGCTGAGCAAAGGCCAGTTTGGAGCCCCAGTATTGCCATATCTTATCAACCATCCACTTGGTGGCAAACCGATTTCACAGGAATTTCCACTCTGAAAGTGGCAGCTATTCACCTTGATGGAATCAACATACACTCTAGGTATGTACTTGCTTTGGTTTTTTTGCACAGCACCAGCAAGCTTCCAGAGAACATGAACTAGTACACTCATAAACTGGCCATTGGATGTGTTCCACAAAATGAAAAACTAAACAGAGAAAGAACTCATAGGATTCAGTCATGATAGGTTTCGATGAAAGAGATAAATAAGGAGAATCCCCACGATGATATTTAACGAAAATGCAAAATGACCCTTGTGAAGCCAGAGGAGACTTCCTACAATATTATGGGAAAAATCAGGCTGTGTTTGTGTGTCTACTTCAGACATAGAAAAATAGATGGAACCACATTTGTTAGAAAAATCTCTGCAAGAAATATATTAAAGCACATAATTACCTGCATTTTAAGTGGATTTGGTTATCTCAGCTCACTATAAAATTTTTATATATAGTTACCAATTTTTACTCCAAGTCGGCAAGGTGGGAATTAATCGAATCTTGCTTATTTTAGAGTATAATCAGTGTCTCTGAGGGTTTAAATAACCTGTTCAAAGTCACCCAAGAGACTAAGTCATACTCCAAACCAGAAGAGTGGTTCTGTTAGAGTTGTTATGTATGACTTCTTTTCTACCTCTATTTTCAAACTTTCTGAAATATGGTTATGTTGACTTTATGGTGAAAATAAATTTGTAAAATAAGAAAAAATAGACTCACTAGATATTCAATACATATTCATAGAATTTCCAAGGAAATAGCAACACAGAACAATTGTCATTCAAGATCATCTGTTTTATTTTCAAGAGACTGGTTAAATTTAATGCCAAGAAATTGTGTTCTCAGCCTGAGTTGTCCATACAATTTCAAACAAGTATGTCATTTTCACTCTTTAATCTAACAACTATGAATCATTTAACAACTTGCTATCTATATTTTAGAGCTTGCTGAAGAGATTCTTATTTAAAAGGTATTATAGTTTTTATGTAACAAATAATATTTTTTATAACCAAGAAAATAATGTTTTTAAGTAAAAGAATAAAATATTGTCATATTATATCTATCAGTTCAACTGGTAACTTTTTGGTTCTCCTCCTTAATTTATATAACGTATCCTAAGTATACTTTAGACATTAAGAAGGGGAAATAATATGGGTGGTTTTCTAGCCTCTAGAGAGGCAACCTCATTCAGAAACTAGCAGATCATGTTCACTGAAGAGATAAAAATACAAGACCTAGGAGGAACGCAGAGTATTTTGAGTTAAAAGCCAATTAATCTTTCTCATCTCCTCCCCTTCAAAATTATAAATAGATCTGATGAAAAAAGTTGTGTTTTGTTTTTTAAGAATACGCTATGAATCACAATTGGGCTTACTTACTACATTAAGAATTTAAAATGTACCTGGAGTCAGGTGCTTGAACTTTAATAAAATAATTTTCTTCATGATAGTCCCTCAGCATAAAAATAATAGCTATGTTCTCAACAGAGTAAATCAGACTTGTTTCTGCTACCCTCTATGACTTGGGAAATCATTATTTTAGACACAATTGGGTCAAATATCTCTTGAGTAACTTCATGTACAAAGAAGTGCATTGGAGTATGAGTGAGCCTAATAACTACTCCCAAATGTCTCCAAAGAATGTCATGCTCGGGATAGAGAGAGACAAGAGCAAATGGTTTACTTAGTTCTAGACCCCCTGTGATAATCAGATAAAAGGGATATAAGTTAATTTGTATACTGCAATTAAATTACTTTGTTTTAAAAATGTATATCAAAATTATTTTCCCTATATTGTTTAAGCTTGTTTTATTTGATATACATTCAGCTCTTAAAATAAACTCCTAAAATATTTAATAGTGAATGGCCAAGGAGATTCAGACAGGAAACGTTCTTCTTTTGACTACTTTGTCTTTTCCTTTACCTCTCTTGTTATCCAATTTTTAAAACTCTTTCAAAAAATGCATGTATTGAAAAAATGTCTGGTAAGTCTGATTTCATACGGATGACTTGGCCTTGTTCTCGCTCCACCACAGAGAGATTCCACCTTCTCCCTTACTCCCTCATCCAATTATGTGCCATCTTTCCCTTTTTATGTCCTATCTGTTTATCTTAGAATTTGTGATCTCTACAGAAGCAGGATGGATCTGTACCCAAAATTTGGTTCAGAATTCAAGACTGATGAAGCCACACGCAAACAAGAAGTTATGAAAAGTTGTATTACTTACATAATAAGGCTTTCTGAGGATTTAAGGGCAGGTTCCCAAGCTGCTCGGAAAATAGCGTGAGTGAGCAAGGAAAGGAGACTAACTTGAGTTGTTCTTTTTTTTTTTTTTTTTTTTTTTTATTGACATTAGGATCTGAGGCCGGGCCGAGGGTTCCAGTGTATGAGCAGGACCTTCCTGGTGTGAATTACATGCCAGAGCCAAAAGAGAAAGTACCAAACTTTCTTATCAACTTTCCCAAATGTGGGATTCAAGGGAGACTTAAGGCTTAAAACTTGTCATCAGCCAAACAACCAACTGGAGTCAAACTCCGTATTACATTATGAAATGCATTATGTCTCATTTGCACCATTGTCATAGCCCCCAGTTAGTCTCCCTTCTTCTAATACATGGAAGCTGACAGTCCATCTTTCACCATCAGCTCAGGCTTGTCCACTCGCCAATCTCACAATGCCATGACCCTGTTCAAAGTTCTTCGGTGGTTCTGCATCTCTGGGCAGCAATTCTCATAGGTTTGCATTGGGAATTAGAGAACAGAATCTTGAAGCTAGAGGGATACTCACAGTGGTTCGCTTCAAAACATTTTTGAACACTATTGTTTTGTATTAAATATCATTGGATGTTCCCTTCTACTGCAGTCATACGTGTTTTACCGCAATAACAACTTCCCACATACCGATTTAAAATTGACTAAAAAATTATAGTGCCCTTACGTCTTCCTAGAAGGGTCGCCACATTGATCCTATGGCTTTTGGCACTGAATCAAGCATGCCCTCAGGGCATGTATTCTTTAGTTTGAGAAGCATGATCTTACCCAAAAGAATATGAAGGCTTCCACTCAGCATAGGAAATCCTTTGCTATCATAATCTTTGTCTGTACTCCAGCCTTGTCCTCAGGGTCTGCCTCTCCAAACAGTGCACAGTCAGCACTTCAAGCTGCTTCACCTCTCTGTGGCTTGTCAAGGTGTCCTGTCTCCCCTCCCTCCACACAACTCCGCTCGCTGGCCTGGTGTGCCCTAATCTTCGTAGGAAGGATTTTAGTCCTTCTTTGAAGGATTCCTCTAGCTTTTCTCTGAACGTTGTACATATCCAAGGATCATTTTGGTTTGTAATTTGTACATATCTACCCTCCTGAAAGTTTGCATAGACAGGGACAGTACCTTTTCAACTACATGAGCTGGCACAAGTCCTACTACACCATGGGTAATCAATACACTTTTGTTAAATGAATGAAGAAATATTTTTGAAGTGACATTTATGGTAACTTTTGCTGCCTTCCTTTAAATGCTATAAAAAATCTCTAGTAATAATATGGCTGAAAATTTTAATTTAGCTTAAATGAAAAATGACTTAAATATTGTTAAAATTATAGGGTACATTCATTTTAAAGACCCTTATGACAATACCTAAACAGAAAATGGAAACAAAAAAACAGCAAAACAGCCAAAAAGAAAATAAAATAAAGAAGAAACCTTGAGAAAAAAAAATAAGTGAGCCAAAAAAATAAAAATATAAACTTTTGAAAACTCCCAAGATTTAAGAGCAGGGACAAGGAAATATATACAATCTCTTAATACTGGGTGGTATGGAAGGAAAAAGACAATTTATACAAATCATAAGGGAACAAACTTTAAATTTTAAAACTTCACAAATTTTAAAAGGGAAGCAAGCCCATGAAAGCAGTATTGGTGGAAATATTAACTGGTACACCCACTATGAAAAATGATATGGAGATTTCTCAAAATATTCAAAATAAAACTACATTATGATCCAGTATATTCATTTCTGGGTACATACATATAAAAAGAAAATGAAAACAGAATTGTGAGGAGATATCCGCAATCTCATGTGGTTGTAACATTATTTATAGCAGCCAAAATATTAAAACAACCTGGGATGGCCATCAGCAAATGAATGGATAAAGAAAATATAGGGGGGGTGTGTGTGTGTAGATATAGATATAGATACAATGTGTGTATGGTATGTAAAGATATGGTGTGTGTGTATGTATACATATATACACACACACATATATTATATACCAGATATACATATTAGTCAACTATGAGAAAGAAGAAAATTCTACCATTAAAAACAAATTGGATGAAACTTAAGGGCATTATGCTAAGTAAAATTATTCAGACAGAGAAAGACAACTACTGCATGATCTCACTTATGTGTGGAATAAAAAAAAAAGTTGATCTCACAGAAATAGAGATTAGCATGATGGTTACCAGGGGCTGAATAGTGAAGAAAATGGAGAAATGTTAGTCAAAATGTACAAGCTTTAGGTTTTTTGATGAACAATTTCTGAGAAATATAATGTACAGCATGGTGATTATTGTTAATAATACTATATCATATACTCAAAATTTGGTAAGAGAATAGATCTTAAATGTTCTTGTCAAAAATGTTTATTATGTGACATGATGGAGGTGCCAACTGACAGTGTGAGGATACTCATTTTGCAATATATAACTGTATCAAATCATGTTGTATACCTTAAAGTGATACAACATATCAAGTATATCTTAATAAAGCTGGAGAAAAATATGCAAAGAAGTAAAAAAAGAAGATTCAGATAACTCCATAAATAAAAAGCAAAAATGCAATAAAAATGTGAAAGATATATTTTAAAAAACTAATACAATGTACCTTTAAAAGATCATAGTGAGAAAAACAGATTTAAAAATAAGAGAACAAAAGGGGAAGGTTTAGAACAACAAGTATAAAAGACACATGGACAAAAACTAGGTGGGGTGGAAATGGGAGGGAGGTGGGGAGGGCTAGGGCAGTGGGCTGGGATAGGAGTAAAAGACAGAAAACTGTACAAGAACAACAATTAAAATTTAAAAAATTTAAATTAAAAAAATAAGAAAACAAAAAATAAAAATAACAATGCAAGCACCAATGTTATTTCATTTGGGAAATTTTATCTTAGTTACCATGGAGATGGTTCCAGAGGAAACCCATGTATTTTAGAAGGTCATGAACTGATGTCAATAATGTTTTCATCCACACATGAAATGCTTAGAGCATTTAAGTAGAGGTCAATAGTGAACAGCTGCTGTGCAGTTCTAAATCAGATGTTTAAAATTTTAAGATCAGATATTTACTATATGCATATAATGTATATGTTATTTTGTAACATTTTGCAAATATTTATTCTATTAAACAGTAAATAGTTGCTTGCTATTATATACATAATAATCAAAATTAAAATTCTTTATATTTCCAAATAAAAATGTAGATCCAATGCAAGGACCCAAAATTATTCTTCATTCAGTTTTGTTACTTATTTCTCTAACAGGCAGTGGTGGGAGATGGGTCCAACCTGTGTGTAAGGGGCTTTAAATTTTAAGATTCCAGAAAAGATTGAAGTGAATAATACAAAGTGAAAATGAAGCTAAAAAAAGGTCAAAAAGACAAAGATACTAAACTTCACTTGCTTCATCTTGTCAAACTCAATTTTTTTCAAGTTTTAAAAATTTTACTTATTTAATTAATTTATTATTATTATTGGTGAGTACTAGGCTGCCCTAAAGTTGAATCATTTAATTGTGTTTTTAAATTATTTCATTGTTGTTCAATTGCAGTTATCTGCATTTTCCCACCACTCTTCCCCCTACCCCAGCCAAACCTACCTCCCTCCCTTGCTTCCACCCTCCCCCTTGGTTTTGTCCATGTGTCCTTTATTGTGGTTCCTGAAAACCCTTCTCCCCACTGTCCCCTCCCCCTCCCCTCTGGCTATTGTTAGATTGTTCTTAATTTCAATGACTCTGGCTATATTTTGTTTGCTTTTTTCTTTTGCTGATTATGTTCTAGTTAAAGGTGAGATCATATGGTATTTCTCTTTCACCACCTGGCTTATTTCACTTAGCATAATGCTCTCCAGTTCCATCCACACTGTCGCAAAGGGTATAAGCCCCTTGTTTCTCTCTGCTGCATAGAATTCCATTGTGTAAATGTACCACAGTGTTTTGATCCATTCATTTACTGATGGGCACTTAGGTTGCTTCTAGCACTAGGCTATTGTAAATTGTGCTGCTATGAACATTGGGGTGCATAGGTTCTTTTCAATTGGTGTTTCAGGGTTCTTAGGATATAATCCCAGCAGTGGAATTGCTGGGTCCAAAGGAATTGCAGTTCCATTTTTATTTTTCTGAGGAAATTCCATACTGTTTTCCACAGTGGCTGCACCGATCTGCATTCCCACCAAGAGTGCACTAGGGTTCCCTTTTCTCCATATCCTCTCCAACACTTGTTTGTTGATTTATTTATGATGGCCATTCTGTCCACTGTGAAGTGGTATCTCATTGTGGTTTTAATTTACAATTTTCTGATGGCTAGTGATGCTGAGCATCTTTTCATATGTCTCTGGGCCCTGTGTATGTCCTCCTTGGAGAAGTGTCTGTTCAAGTCTTTTTTTTTTTCTATTTTCTATTTTTTAAATTTTATTTTAATTGTTGTTCATGTACACTTTTCTATCTTTTACTCCCATCCCAGCCCACCCCTTAGCCCTTCCCACCTCCCTCCCATTTCCACTCCCCGCCCTTAGTTTTTGTCCATGTGTCCTTTATACTTGTTCCTGTAAACTCTTCCCCTTTTCTCCTGAAATTCCCTCCCCTCTCTCCTCTGGTCACTGTCAGCCTGTTCTCTCTTTCAGTGTCTTTGGTTATATTTTGCTTGCTTGTTTGTTCTGTTGATTAGGTTCCTGTTAAGAGTGAGATCATATGGTATTTCTCTTTCACCACCTGGCTTATTTCACTTAGCATAATGCTTTCCAGTTCCATCCACGCTGTTGCAAAGGGTAAGAGCTCCTTCTTTCTTTCTGCTGCATAGAATTCCATTGTGTAAATGTATCATAGTTTTTTTGATCCATTCATTTACTGATGGGCACCCAGGTTGTTTCCAAAACTTGGCTATTGTAAATTGTGCTGCTATGAACATTGGGGTGCATAGGTTCTTTTGGACTGGTGTCTCAGGGTTCTTAGGATATAATCCTAGCAGTGGAATTGCTGGGTCACAAGGCAGATCCATTTTTAGTTTTCTTAGAAAATTCCATACTGTTTTCCACAGTGGCTGCACCAGTCTGCATTCCCACCAACAGTGCACTAGGGTCCCCTTTTCTCCACAACCTCTCCAACACTTGTTTGTTGCTTTGTTTATGATGGCCATTCTGACTGGTGTGAAGTGGTATCTCATTGTGGTTTTAATTTGCATCTCTCTGATAGCTAGCAAGTTTATGGTGATTTTGGTAAAGATTTCAATAAGTTTAGAAAATAAAGTTTCTGCAGCAATAAATGTGATAAATGAAAACATCAATGAAAGGAAAAGTTGCATAGATGTGTGTCCTGCTCCCATCGTGTGCCTGTGCAAATATAACTGTCCAGAGAAGCTACATTGATGTTTTTTTTTAATTGACACAGAAGCTGTCTAGATTAGCAACAGCACTCATATATTCTGGAAATTAGTTACGTACTTGCCTGGCCACCAATTATACATATCTAGTACAAATGACCACAGCACAGGTGTAATGATTTTTTACAAGACTGAATGATGCTCTTTTTCCAGATAGAACATTCTTGGCAACCCAAGTTTCACACCTCCTACAGGTCCCTCCCTGAACTATTTTTATAACTGAGCAATGTCATTTAACTTCAATGTGAAGTGTTAAGTGAATGTAAGATTAAATTGCATCAAGTAATTCCCTAAAATGGGAGGGATTTCTTTCTAATATATTGGTAAATAACTCCAGCTACCAATAGACAGGAAAGTCCAAATATCAAAATGGCCATTATTCTGCACTCATATTGAATTATTGTAGTGGTTATGAAGACAAAACTTGTTTGTTCAATGTGACAAACATGGACTTGGTAGAAAATAGACTGTGCATTCAAAGGGTTTATGTGAAAATACTTTAATCCAGTATTTACAAATGTATTTGCAGAATTTAGGGAAGCAGTAAGAGATAATGAAGGGTATTGAAACTAGCTAGAACAAGAAACTCTTATGACACCTAAATTCATATGGAAAAATGAAAAACAATGTTACCAGAATCCAGAGACAGTCAGAACCATGAAAAATGGGCCAACCACTGGACTCTGACTGTGGCTGGCATAGAAGCAATTATAAGAATAAACACCCACAACTTTCTTCCTCCTACCCTAAATCTTCGACAGTACTAAGTTCAAATGGTAGCCAAAATGCAAGAGGTCACAGGTGATGTCATTCATGGAGGTCATTTTTCAGGGTCCCAAGTTTGGGAAGAAAATAACAGAGAATTTGTAGGAAAAGACAAAGGGGTGTCTTTATTATTTGTCTCTTTGTTCTCAAACTTATTTATTTTTCCTTTCCTTGATCTAACATTACCACAGGAAAATGCACTTCCTTGCCAACTTCTTTCCAACTGTGTCTAGTCCTTGGGAACTAGTGGGCAGAGCTTTAAGAATTAAAAGAAATATTATGTATCTCCCCAGCCAAGGAAAACAAAAGAAAAAATTAACAAATGGGACTACATCAAACTAAAAAGTTTTTACACAGCAAAGGAGACCATTAACAAAATAAAAGACAATGCATGGAATGGGAGAATATATTCTCCAATACACCTGATAAGGGATTAATATACAAAATTTATGAAGAACCTACAAAACTCAACACCAAAAAGCAATCCAATTAAAAAATGGGCAAAAGACCTGAATAGACACTTTTCCAAAGAGGACATGCAGATGGCCAACAGACACATGAAAAGATGCTCAATGTCACTAATCATCAGAGAGATGCAAATTAAAACCACAATGAGAGGGTAGGGGGTGGAGGGATGGATCAAAAAGGAAAAAGACCCGTGAACATGCACAACAGTGTAGTGATTGCAGGGAGAGGTGTATGAGGGGGTTAAATTGTCATGGAAAAAATACAATAAAAGTAAAATAAACACATAAATCCTAAAATAAAAAAGAATTAAAAGAAATCAAAAGTCATGCTATCTTTCCCAATCTCTCTTTATATCAGACATTTTCTCCGGAATGTTTGCATGTTCTCCATGGTCCAGCTACCATTGGACACCCATGGCCCAACTCCCACAGATAGGGCAGAGCAGAATGGGGCAGATACACCATTATTGTTTCAACTGCAAGTCCAGGCTTCTGGGCTGAGGCAATACTACCTCTTGGTCTCTCCAGCCTGGGGGCGGTAGTAGCTTCATTCTGTTTTTATTGTACAGTTTGTCTCATGTTTCTGTGTATAAATTCTCAGGTCTTCCATCACCTGTGTATCCAATCACACATATTACATTTCCTCTATTTGCAATAAGAAAGTCATTCCTGTTTTTGACAGAATTCTGATAAAATGCTGGGTTAATTTGTAATTGTCTTTCAATTACAAATTAAAGTCTGATCTTTATCTTCAGAGACATTTTTACAAGCTGAAATGATTGTTGCAAGCACACAGATGAATTGACTTAGGCTTTTATATCCCAAGTTATTTAATAAATTGAAAGTGTGAACTTGACATCACAAAACAGATGTGGTAAATAACAGCATCACATTACTTTCAGGCTAGTGAGGAAAAAATAGAGATGTAATTTAATAAAATAATCAAATATTTATGTCCCATATCAATGAAGGTATAGCATACCGTGTGAAGAAAACTTTAACCATAGTTCGAATAGATAAAAGTGGCAGGAAAATTGAGTCACTTCATGACATAAATGGCAGTAGAGGCATAAAAAATCTTAAAAGGAACTGCCACTTAGCAGTCAGTTTGATACTCACATCTTGAAGATACACTGTTGAGAGCCCACTTTTGTCCGGTAAGGTTCGCACTTGTGGATTCAAGTAAGGAGAGCGGTAAGTAGTCAGTGACGGACACCAGCAGGCAGCAAAGAGAACTGCTTTTATCTATTCAAGCTTAACTTGAGAAATTACTTCTAAGATAAATATGAAAAAGGAGTAAAATGAAATAGCAAAATAAATTTAAACAGATAATATGGGATGCTTATCCTATTTTAAACTAAAATATCTGACATCTAATATGAATCAATAACATCTCAAACCAGGTATTACTGGCAAGTAGATTTATCATCGGGAGGCACAGACTCAAAGCAGATTCAAGGACATATGACTTTAACTGATTGTCCATGAAAATAAGAATTAACATAAGAACTTCGTAGTTTCTTTCTTTGATCTTAGAATTTCCCATGACTACTTTCCTGAGTCTGCTTCCCCAGGAAAGAGCAGTTAGTTACCAACGTAGTAAATATGACGACTGTATTTGAGTTCATTAGAAAAGGAAATAGAGATGCCTAGGCTCAGTCATCTTGCCAGTACCAGGTCTGCTCCTTCAGTGCAAAATGCCAGTAATCTACCATCAGTGCACACATTTCTGAGTCAAGAACATTGACAAACATTGAAACCAAATCACAGTCATAGAGAATGCAATCTGTCCCTGCTGACTTCCACTTATGCATATGGAACACTGTCTCTTCTGAAAAAGTACTCCCAGGAAAACTTCCCCTTACTCAAAACTGGGACAGGGAGAACCGCTTTCACCGGAGGTTGTGTAGGATATCACTTTCCAAGGAGACTTAATTTGAAATAGCCAACCAATTAAGGTACTAAACAGAAATGATACAAATCCATGATAAAATCTACAGCTTTGAAGCCAATCCATCAATTGTGTATTAAGAGTACTCTACATGCACACAGGTAACCTCAACGCTCAGGGTCATCTCTTGCATAAGTAGGAACCTGTGGGTTACTAACAAGAATGAATTGAATGCTTCAGACTTGGCTTAGGAAAGAGTGCTATGCTTTGTGAGTGAAAAAAAATCAATTAAAGTATTTCTGCAGAACTCACAAGGTCCAAATACTGAGAAAACATCCAGACCCACAATCCATGAAAAAAGAGCAAGAGCAGTGAATGGAATTAGACATAGAGACAATTACTAATGATATTATTCAGATAGATTTCAGTGCTTCACAAAGGGACACAAAGACCTACTAATCATTTCTCCTTTGCAAAATAAGTATATGTAAACAAAGATAATTTGTTATATAATTTTCAGAAATTATTATTGATTTCTTAGAGTGGATTATTTAGAATTTATAATATCAATACCACCTTAGAAGAAAAGTCCTACTTTTATCTTCAGAGACATTTTTACAAGCTGAAATGACTGTTGCAAGCACACAGATGAATTTCTGAGTGCCAAGACAGCATCAGAAAACTCCACCGGACTGGAACTTTGAATATTCCACTATTTTGCTACTATCCCATTATAACTATTGGGGATGATTTGCAGAAACTTTCCCCTTGAAGTTTCTGTGGTTATAAAATGAGGAAAATCAATTATGCTACCATGAAATGCAATGGAAGGAGAATACCATTGGCATACTTGCATGTAGATTGTATTAGTTTACTAGGATTGCCTTGCTACAGTACCAAAACCTGGGCCTTCTGTGTCCCTTTGCGAAGGAATTAAGAGAATAAAAGAAATCTGCCGAGGAGTATGTGTGGAGATGGGAAGAGAACCAACATGAGTTCAAGGTTATGAAAGGATAACACAGGGAAGTGTTTTGCAAGGGTGGAGTTAACAAAATACCATGGATGCTGTTTGGGCTGCTCACAAATATTTGTTTCCCTCCTGGTCACATGATAAGATTGCTCTCGTGCCAATCTCTATCCCCCCTCACTTCATTCAGGAATGGCCAAGGGACTTCCTTTGTCCAATAAAATATAAACAGAAGGTACTTTTGTCACTTTCAGGTTGAAGCTTTACATACCCTGGCATGCCGCAACACTGGCAATATTCCAAAAAGTTCTGCTGTGCCAGTTAAGATCCCAAAAAGGATGACATATATCAGACCTACTGATCCTCACTAGACATGCAGTGGGACATCATGCCTTTGCTCTTTTAAGCCAGTGAGATGTTGTGTTGTTTTTTATACAACATAATCCAGCTCATCCTGACTGTAAGAAGTGAAGAATGCCAGAATGCAGTCAAGAATAATGGGAGCTGAAAAAAATGTCCTAGCATTTGAAATCTAGACCAACATTTTTTTTTTCTGATGGCTTCCTGTTGTCAAAATTAGGACAAACTTGTCTATATTAAGGTCTGTGTATTTCTTCTCTTTCTTTAGTATTTATATACTTCATTGCATTACATTACTTCTTGAAGGTTGTCTAAAGCCAGATTAAATCATAAAATATGTTGTTATTGCTGAAATGTTTCACCTTTTTAACTCCTTAACATATTGTGATTCCTGCAATTTATTGTTGCTGAAATGAAGTATGTAGAGGCAGAAAGAGAAACTTTTTCTATTTGGGCACTACCCTAAAAATGGAATTGGTTTACAAGAGAATAAGAAGCTCAATGGTAAATCCATTCAAGCTGGATTATGATGACTTTTTATGAGGAAGAATAGTCTCATTGATTGAGCACCTATTGTGCTCTAGGTCATATATAGTGTGCTTTATTAATGCCATTTTATTGACGTGCACAGCAATTGTGATAAGTAAATACAATTAATTCCATTGATGTGAAAGTTTAGAATTCCACTGATGTGAGAGATGAGAATCACCCGTTCTCCACTGGCTAGTTAGGAGCTGCAGCTGGATTCCACTCTAAGAAGGAAGAAACCAAAACATATGTTCTCATTTCATAGGGAGGAACTTTGGGCTGAATGTCCATTTTTGTCCTTAATATTAATATGATACCTTAACAACATTCATTTTCCAATAGAAGACTCCTCTTTGTTTTTGTAGTTAGGTCTCTATTGTGTCTAGAACAAATGAGCAAAGCCCACAATTTCCTTCAGACGTTAGATTCATCCTGTGTCATTTGTATTTTAAGACTTTTTCTTAGGGAAAAAAGAAATTCACGTGTTGTTATACTTTTACAAGGTACAATAATTTTCTTTTATAACCAGGATGAAAAAAAGTACCAGAAATTCTGCTGCTTCCTGTGACTCTGAGTGATTTGAAATTTCACCATTAGTCATAGAATAAGATTAACTACTTGCAGATAATAATGAAGGCACTGTTGAATTCATTTAAATGATTGAATGAAATGTCTGAGAGAGGAAGTCATATAGAGCCATATAATTTTATTTTTCTTTCCTTTGCTGCATGGATTTAATTCCTTCAATATACGGAGAGAAATAAGTGTAGTACCTTGAAATTTCCCATATGACATCCAGTGCTGTTGCAATGACAAAGACACCCTGCGGCAAACATTTTCTTTGCATAGCATCCCTCTTGTCATGTTATTTCTGTTGGAAAATGATTTATTAGAAAGTTTCTACAGGATGGAGGCTGAATAAATCATGTTGGCTGGATCTTAAGGAACTAAAATAATCAAATGTAGAGGTAAATTCATTAGCTATTAAAAGTCTGCATGAGCCCTGGCTGGTGTAGCTCAGTGGATTGAGCGCGGGCCTGCGAACCAAAAGGTCGCTGTTCGATTCCCAGTCAGGGCACATGCCTGGGTTGCAGGCCAGTTCCTGGCAGGGGACCCATGAGAGGCAACCACACATTGATATTTCCCTCCCTCTCTCCTTCCCTTCCCCTCTAAAGATAAAATAAATAAAATCTTTAAAAAAAAAAAGTCTGCATGAATCATCAGTGCTTCAGCCTAATCCAGTGGCCCTCAAAGTGTGGTCCCTGCACCGGCATCAGCAGTAGCAGGCAGTTTGTCAGAAATGCACATTCTTAGGCCCTTGCCTCAGACCTGCTGAGTCTGAAACTCTGGGGGACTGAGCCCTGCAGTCTGTGTTTTCACCAGCCCTCCAGCAGAATCTGATACTGCTAAAGATTGAAAAATACTGCCCTAAATCCATGGTTAGATTTGGGAAAAATGTATACCTTATCCCAACCCTCCATCTTTAGCAGCGGTTCTTAATCTGGCTAAACAATAGAATAATCTGTCAGCCCTTTTAAAAAAACACTTATGTTCAGACCTACTCCAGACGAAGGAAATCAGCACCTCCCAGGTGGATCTGATAACCGGAGAGAATTGAGGATGACTAATCTATAGCAGCATTGTTTGTGGTGGGAAGAAAGAAATTTTAGTATAGTGTCAGCAAATCTGGATCAGAATTCTGGTCCAAATATCTATTCATGTATAACATCAAGTAAATCATAAAAAGTTGCAGACTTCTCCCCCACAAAATTTTTCAAGTGCCAACTGAGTTGAATTATGTGATCATGCATTATAAATTATAAATCTTGCTACTCATGGTTCAAGACAGGAAGCTCCTGATCTTGGTTAGAACTATAGAACCTCCAGCTCCACTAGAGACTTGATGAGACAGAGTCTGCATTTTAAAGTGACCTGTCATTCAGATACATATTCATGTTTGAGAAGCACCATTCTAAAGTATGAGGCCAAGATAAGTCATCACCATAAGACATGAACAGGAAACTGAACTTGCATAATTTTTTTGCATACTGTGTCCCATTACTAAAAATCTATTTAGCTTTAAATGAGTGAGGGGTGAAAAAAGGGAAGGAGATAAATTTAGAATAAGCATTTCAGCTTCACAGTTTCACTGTGATCTTTCACTTTAGAACTGAAAACAAAAACGCCTGAAAAGTCTGTTTGTTCAGCAAAGATATAAATGGGTACAGGTTCCCTCAGGGCTTGCTGGGTTACTAAGAACTTAAGAGCAATTCAAGTGTGAAGAATAATTCATTTCTTTGTTGCTGTTCAAAGTTTGACACAAAGCGAGAGAATGTAGGCTGAGCTGATAAACAACCAGCAACAATAAGTCTGTAGGAGATTACTTGTCAATAAACACATGTACATTAATTTATTACTGTTATTATTATTATTACTGACTTTCATAAACAGACTTACAAGTTTAAATCAACACATCATAGGTAATGTCGCTGTAATAACATATCAAAAAAAAAAGTTAAGAGAAAGCAACCAGAAAAGGTGACTCATGTGGATGATTTGGGTTTGATTTCCTTCAGCACGTACCCCTTCCTGCTTACACAAGTGCAGTTATGAAGGCATAAGACATGACTTTTCTTGTAACAAACTTGCTGTATTCCTCGGGTCTTTGAGAAAGTAATAAATGCTAGGCAAACAGTAAGTCCAGTAAATACCCCTGTACACTTCAGCTCATCGGGTGTGTAAATTTTATTGACTTACTAGGATCATGTTACTTGGATTTGCTGTCTGTAAGGATGAAAAGCTGTTATAAAGGTGAATAAATGGATCCCACTGGCCCATAAATAAATGTTCAACCAAAAAAGCTGTAGAAGAGTAGCTTTGTATTCCACCATCTGGTGTTTCTGAGAATATTACCAAAGCAGCAGTAGGTGGTGGTGGGAAAACACCCGTTTCATTTTCATCCTTGAGAAAACAGTGGCATTTGGAAAACACATGCATCCTCTTTTCTGGGTCAACTACCTAAAGACCATCTAATATAACAGGATTTATTTTTCCAAGACTTTTCCACTTTAGTGAGTCCCACCATATTAGCGATGGGGGAAGTGCTAGACTGATGGACCTGACATCTAACATGCCCTATTTTTCTGCATAACAGAATGAGCACCATGGTCAATAATGCAGAACTCCAAAGCTGGGGAAAGCTGGTGGAAAGTGTCTGAGCGAAACATGTGTAGAGGCCAATAAATTCTTAGAGGACCCAGAGGTCACATCTCAAGACTTCAACTACATTAACCTTCACATTAGTTAAAGTGCCTTACATGAGGTCATAAAAGTTAAGTATGAATCTGCTGATCAATCCATTCTTCTTTTATATTCCAGTCATTCCAAGCATTTTAATTCAGCACTTGTAAGTCTCAGGCATTTGGAAACCTCATCTTGTTTATAATCATTATTTTCTAGCTAAATAAATCTGTTTCTTTAGTCAGACTCTACCTTGTAAGCATTGTTCCTATACTTTCATAGGCATAGGATCAGATGTGCAAATAGCTACAATTTAAATTTTTAACTAGTTCTATTTTATGTACCTTTAGGCCTGATTCTGATGAATGTAGAAAACTTATTGAAATCATTTTTAGGTCAAAGCCTGAATCCAGGGTAAAGGTGGAGAAGAAAGAATATTCTGGTTCATATTTCAATATCTTGTCATACTTATATTCAGAAAAGATTCAAATCCAATTCTTCCAAATATTTTCACATTCCTTTATCACATGCTTATGGTAAACAGCATCCTGGAAAGTAGAAAGTGCATTAAATGAAAAACAAGAAAAAGACCGAGGTTCTAGCATAAGATCTGCTAGATCTTTTACCCATGAAATCTTGGGTAAGATATGTTGCTTTACTGTGTTTCAGTTTCCGTATGTACAAAATACTTAGATATGATTGAATGTATATTCAATCTATGATTATATAATTTCCATATCCTCTAAGAGTTCTTTTATATGCTCATCAATTAAAATCACTTGTAGGAAAGATAAAGAAAGCACACCATATGGCTGAATGCCTTACATAGTACTAACAACTTATGTTAAGTGGGCATTTATTAGGAGTCAGGCACTGTTCTGAGCACTTTTTATGTATTGTCTTTCTCTATTACCATAATACTCTATCTGTATTTCACATGTGGGAAAATTGAGTCTCAAAGAAGTTGACTAACTTGACTATTGTCTCATGGCTCATGAGAGGTGCTCCCAGGGCTTAAGTCCAGACAATCAGATTTTGGAGCCTGTAAGATTACCATTTTTCTTTTTTTAAAATATATTTTCATTGATTATGCTATTACAGTTCTCCCATTTCTCCCCCATCATTCCCCTCCACCCTGCACACCCCCCCCACCCACATTCCCCCCCTTAATTCATGTCCATGTGTCATAAGTTCTTTAGCTTCTACATTTCCAGACTATTCTTGCCCTCCCCCTGTCTATTTTCTACCTACCATCTATGCTACTTATTCTTTGTGCCTTTTCCCCCTCTCTCTTCCTCCCACTGCCCTGTTGATAACCCTCCATGTGATCTCCATTTATGTGTTTCTGTTTCTGTTCTAGCTGTTTGCTTAGTTTGCTTTTGTTTTAGGTCTGGTTGTTAATACCTGTGAGTTTGCTGTCTTTTTACTGTCCTATTTTTTATCTTCTTTTTCTTAGGTAAGTCCCTTCAACTTTTCATATAATAAGGGCTTGGTGATGATGAACTCCTTTAACTTGACCTTATCTGAGAAGCACTTTATCTTCCCTTCCATTCTAAATGACAGCCTTGCTGGATAGAGCAATCCTGGATGTAGGTCCATGACTTTCATGACTTGGAATACTTCTTTCTAGCCCCTTCTTGCCTGTAAGCTCTCTTTTGAGAAATCAGCTGACAGTCTGATGGGAATTCCTTGGTAGGTGACTGTCCCATTATCCCTTGCTGCTTCTAGAATTCTCTCCTTCATTTTAATCTTGGCTAATGGAATTATGATGTGCCTTGGTGTGTTCCTCCTTGGGTCCAACTTCTTTGGAACTCTCTGAGCTTCCTGGACTTCCTGAAAGTCTATTTCCTTTGCCAGATTGGGGAAGTTCTCCTTTATTATTTGTTCAAATAAGTTTTCCACTTGTTGCTCTTCTTTCCCTTCTAGTACCCCTATAATTCAGATGTCGGGATGTTTAAAGATGTCCTGGAGGTTCCTAAGCCTCTCCTCATTTTTTTGAATTCTTGTTTCTTCATTGTTTTCTGTTGATTTCTTTCTTCCTTCCTTCTGGTCCACTCCATTGATCTGAGTCCCAGTTTTCCTCCCATCTCTATTGGTTCCCTGTACGTTTTTCTTCATTTCATTTATTGTAGCCTTCACTTGTTCACCTAATTTGTGAGCAAAATCAACCAATTCTGTGAGCATCCTGATCACCAGGGTGTTGAACTGTGCATCTGATAGGTTGGCTATCTCTTGGTTGCTTAGATATATTGGCTCTGGGGCTTTGATTTGTTCTCCGGTTTGAGCCTTTTTTTTTTTTTTTTGGTCTGGTCGCTGCTATTATGTAGTGAGGGGCAGAGCCTTAGATGTTCCCCAGGGTAGGGAAGCCCAGTTGCTGGTTAGTGATGCTGTATGTGGGGCAGGGTCTGAGAGGGAACAATGGCACTTGCTCTGCTCTCTCTTGGATTCTAGTTCCTTCTGCCTCTTCCCCTTCGCCTGGACTATCTGCACACAAATGTTTGATTACCTAGTCAGCCAGCACCTTGTGTGGCCTCACTGGGTCTTTACAGTTGCCACCTCGTGCCTGGGGTCCGTTAGCCACCACCTATGCACCCGGGTTGGCTAACCTCCACTTTTTCCTGCCACGACTCCACCCCTCTTACTGGTCTGGATGAATGGTTGTTGGACTTCTGTACAGTTCAATTTTCTATCAGTTCTGGATGTTTTCTTGTTTCTAAATATTTGTTGTCTTTAATTTTCATTGTGTGAGGAGGCACAGTGTGTTCACCTACACCTCCATCTTGGCCAGAAGTCTCAGGATTACCATTTTTCATCTGTGCGGTGCCATCTAAAAATATTTTTACTTCAATATATTTAAGTCTGTTATAGTATTTTCAATGCATATGTCCACTGCTGTTATTGCATAATCTGGAGAGCAGTGTCAGGTCCCACCAAAGTGGTGATTGTTCCAATTGACTAGTTTACAAATGTTTCACATGATAAGTTATATACCTTCAAAGTAGTTAAACTCATTTCTAATAGTACCTGCTCCCAGAGAGCAGCTTCTGATGTTGGGCAATAATCTACATGATCAGGTAACACAGATATATAATTCAAAATGCAGTCTCCTCAAGGTTAAACCCACACTCTATTTTGTGTCCTACAGTGGGGCACATTTCAGCTCTATTTAATACATGTATGACTAAATATATACTGGTGTGGATAATTCATGTACTATGTTTTTACAGATTTCTACTTTTACCATTCTGTGGCATTCATTTATCATCTATGAAGGGGAGTCAACAAGTTTCCTGTGAAAGATGAGAGCCCAGTGGCAATTCTCACACAGCATTTACTGACAAAATCCCAGAGTGGCTACACTGCCTCACTTGAAGATAAGAAAAAAGAAAGAATATTTTGCCCTGGCCATTGAGACTCAGTTGGTTGGAGTGTTGACCCATAACCAAAACGTTGCAGGTTTGATCCCCCGTCCAGGTGCATATGATCCCCTCCTGATGCATACAGGAGGCAACCATGGATGTCTTTCTGCCTCATATTGATGTTCTCTTTCTCCCTTCCTCTTTACCTTCCTCTCTAAAAGCAATGAAAGATGCGCTCAGATGAGAACAAAAACAAATTTTAAAAAAAAGAAAGAGAATAATTTGAAGATTCCAAGGGAAGACAAGACTGAAATTTAGCCAGTGCCCTCATAGGAAAATGATCCTGCTGGACAAATAACAGTTACCTGAGAAGTTCATTTCTTAAAAAGAAATTAAATAACTATACTTAGTGAAGCAAAATTAACTGAACAGACAAATCAAGAAATTTGAGGAAATATAATGAATAACTCTAAAAAGGAATCGAGATTATTAGTAACATGAAGAAACAATCGCAGTTTTAAAGAACTAGGTGTGAATATGAAATGTGATAAAATAAAATTGCTGAAATAAAAGAAAAAACATGATAAAAATAAAAGAAAGCAGAGGTCTAAAATGGAACCATCATCATCCATACATTAGGAATCCAGCTAAAGAGAATATTAAAGTCTGGAGGATATATTTGGGATTTTCAGACAGAAATGACATATTAAATAAAAAGGAATAAAATTCAGCCTGACAATGATTTCTTAACAATAACAATGAAAGCCAGAATAATATTATTCAAACAATTAAGGGAAAATAACAATTATTTTAGAATGTTATATATGGCCAGGTCATCATTCAACAAACTCAGTTGAAATAAAGTTGTTTTTGAACAATAGCAGTTAAAGCAAAGGGAATTTATTATAAACAGAATTCACTAATGAGATTTCTAAAGGATGTACTACAGAAAGAAAGCAGATCAATAATGTCATACATATATGCCTTAAAAAAGTACAACAAAAATGAACCATTAAAAATAAAAATAAAACACAAAAAAAATTTAAAAATGGAACATCTTTTTTTATCCATTGATCTACACAAGAACATTATACTTGCCATATCAACACACCATGGAATGCTACCTCGTATCTTCCTAATTTGCAGGTTCTATATTCTCTCCCTGTTCTCATGTATCTGGTGAACTCCCAATAACTGCCCAGCCTCACATCCAAGTGTTCTCACATTGGTTGAGTTTCCAAACCATCCTGAGACCAATTGAATAAACTTTATACATATTTCTTTTACAGGCTTTGTTGCATGTATTATTTATTTAGTAAATAATTATTAAGAAATTATTTTGTTTCAGGCACTACTTTTTTTGGTGCGAAGAAGGCAATCACAGACATATGGAGTCCCTGCTTTCATAAAGTTTCCATTAGTAAACAATTACAAATTATGTTATCGTAATGAATGGCCATAAAATCTTTTCTATTAGTTAAGTCACTAAGGGCATGGGAGAACTAATTCATCTTTGGACTCTCATGATTCAGAGTCAGTTGAGACTCAGTGTACCACAGCTAATTACATTCAGATGGACATACATGAAGATTGAGTTGGCTAGATAGAGCCACTTAATTATGCTTATTGATAGAATACATCCTGGTCATTAATGGACAAGAATCACTACCTTATATCTACAAACAATAGCTCATCATTTATTTTAGTTTTCATCCTCTCTGAGCTATGGCCCACACATAGATTAGACAAAGTAGAACTGTTCAATAGGTACCTATGTTCAAGTATCACATTCCACTTTAACATGCAAATGTAAGCATTGCATACTAAGACTTGAAAGCAGAAAGAAAAAGTTCATATTATTCAGAGTTACTTCACTATTTAGAATTATTTATGATTAGTTTTCTGCTACCTGCATGATTCAGGAGAAATAACTAAGCTTTGTTTTCCTAATCTGTGAAAAGTGTTACTAATGCCCCAACTATACTTTACGGAAATTATAATAAATAAAAAGGAACAGAGAGGGCAAGTTCTTTAACTCTCAAAACAAAGCAAAAAGGAGATTCTACTGAAATGTAAGCTCCAAAAAGGCAAAAATTGTTACCTGTTTTGTTCACTATTAAATGCACAGTATCACACCCAGACTTGTGGCTACCATAATAAAATATTGCTGGTGTTAACATGTCAATAACAGAAATACATAAATATATAAAACCCCAATCATTTATTCTTCCCAATTACAAATCTCCAAAATAAATTAACCATAAAATTTGAGAAATTTGAAGAGTTTCTTAATTTGAAATCTGAAAGATATTTATTTTGTCAAATTACTGAATGCATAATTGTACAACTACATCCATAAAGCCAAAATGAAGATTTCTCTCTTTATACTGTTGAAAAATGAGTTGCACCAGAGATTAATTAAGAAAAAAAAAAACAGGCAGTGTTTTGATGGAGGCTAATTATGTGTGTGCTTGTGTGAGTGTGTGTATAAAGCTTTAAAATTTGAAGAATATCCGTGCATCTGTTTATTAGGGTTATCAGATATTCAAAACACTAATTCCTGGCTGGTATGGCTCAGTGAATTGAGTGCTGGCCTGCAAACCAAAGGGTTGCCAGTTTGATTCCCAGTCAGGGCACATGCCTGGGTTGCAGGCCAGGTCCCCAGTAGGGGGCGTGTGAGAGGCAACCACACATTGATGTTTCTCTCCCTCTCTTTCTCCTTCCCTTCCTTCCCCCTCTCTAAAAATAAATAAAATCTTCTTTTAAAAAGATGCTACAGTGCAAGGTATGTCATTAAATTATGTTGCCCCTCTTCTTTTTCTACAGGAACTCCTCCATTAGTCTACTCCCCCCAAAATGGATCAAGTCACCCTATATGCCTATGCCCTCATTCTAGTGATAGAGTCATCTCCCTACTGCCTTTCTAAAACCATTTTCCCATGAGAAAGCCCAAGTTACAGGTAGAGTCACTTCTCACTATGGGCTTCCAGAAACTTGTGCCACTTTCACAAATTTTCCATGATATAATGTATTAAGCAAGATATTCATCAACAGAATACTTTTTAAAAGACTTACTGTGACTCTATCTATTCAAATCAGGGAGAAAGTAATCTTTACTGAAAGGTTCAGCCTGATAATGATGATAGACGTGTATTAAGAGCAACATTTATTAAGATTTCAGTGGAGTGGTGTCAGTCTCTCACTGAAAAACCCTGAATAATATGTGGCATCATATGAATTATTTACTATTCACAGCATAATATGTTAGCATGCCAAGAATAACAGTCAGAAAATGTTACTCTATAACCAGCATACTTATTCCTTCAACAACCCTGGCCTGGGAAGCATCCTTATTCCAAGTCAAGGAATGGAGCAAGGGGAGGAAGGTGGAAGCTTGGGTTCCAAAGGTTCAGTGTTTTATATTCCAATTTGTTCTCTCCCTCTGTATAGTGAAAGTTGTGCTGCTCCCACTGGAACAGAGTCTGGTCCGAAGTCTGTAGGGATCAGCTAGATAAAGCAGAATTGAGAGAGTAGCCTATGTTTGTTAGCTTAACTGCCTACATTCTCCACCCATATTGCCACCTTCTGGCTGTTAATAGCTTCAACCAATAAGAAAGAATTTCCTTTTCTGTGAATTTTACTTTACTAAAACTACCTTGGGCTGGAGGACTCTCTACTAGACTGCCTTTAAATGTTTATTACCTCTTTATGACCCTTACCAATAAAACCAAACAAACACAACCCTCAAACATTACACTGACCTAATGAGTACATGCACATCCTTATCAAAGTGAAAAGATTCTCTGTAGAAATCCAGGAGTACATAGTAGACTCACGTAATGGAAACAGGGCAGAAGAAAATAGAACTGGAATGTAACTCTAACATACACTAAGGCACTTGATGATTTCAGTAAGTCACTTCATTTCTTTTTTTTAGTATATTTTGTTGATTGCACTGTTTCAGTCTCCCCAGTGTCTTTCTCCACTCTATCCCCCTCTGTCTTGCACCCCCTAGTCCTCCAGCATTCCCTTCCCTTCAGTTCATGCCCATGGGTTGTACATATAAGTTCTTTGGCTCCTCTGTTTCCTATGCTATTTTTAACCTCCCCTGTCTATTTTGTACCTACCAGTTATGCTTCTTATTCCCTGTACCTTCTCCCCCATTATTTCCTTCCCCCTCCCCACTGATGACCCTCCATGTGATCTCCATTTCTCTGATTCTGGTCCTGTTCCAGTTGTTTGCTTAATTTTTGCTTTTGTTTTTTTAGGTTCAGTTGTTGATAGTTATAGGTTTGTTGTCATTTTACTCTTTATAGTTCTTAATTTTCTATTTCTTAGATATAACTTTATTTCTTTGTGTTCATTTCCTAATTTATAAAATGAAAGAAAACTGGGTGAAGGTATAGCTTTGTGAGGGGGCTCCACCTGCAGGACCACCCCGCCCCCCACCCTGGCCACCACAAATGAGAATAAGTCTACCAAGACATGATCTGCTTGGGGAGGAAAGGTGGCCAATCTCTCAGAGAAGGGCCAAGAGACTTTTCCTCAATGGGCTTTTATTGGGTTCTTTTTGCATAGGAATACAGGTAAAGCTCATTAATCATTATCAGGCAGTAAGGATCAAACAGTAGATAACATACAAAGAACTCTGAGGGACTATTTTGAGTCAGGGTCAGATAGCTAAAAAGCTATAAAACTTTGAGGAACAAACTCACTTCTTGCTTAGACCCTTATCATTTAATTGAGAGCATTCTAAACAAAGCAGGTTTCACAGGATTTTACATATTCTTTCTTAGGCCTGACCACCCTAGGGAACCCGCCCTTTCCAGCACAGTGCTACACCCACCACCAGCATTGTTTCAGGCTTAAGTCAGGCGGAAAAGTAAAGCAGCCAAGAGATTAGGAGACTTCTTGCAAATGGAATGAGGGCTCAGCTACCTCATAGCCAAGGGGGTGAGGGTCCATCACCCCCTTTTTCTATAGCCCCCCAAGTCCTTCCCTAAGGGCCTACATGTGATCATGCCTGTCTTAGGTCCATCTTCCCTTGAGGAACCTTACCCGTCATTGGCTAACTGACCAAGCATTGGGGGCCAGGCAGGTTGAAGTAAAGTGGGCAGAGGCAGTGCCCCTGCCAGAGAGATAAGCTTTGTCTCCTCAGTGGCTCAGGTCCTCATGGCAGAACAGACCCAGATAAAGCAGATCCCTTGGGCTCTTACTCACCCTTAGCCATGAGGGGTTACAGCTTCTGAAACCAGGCAGGGCGGTTCCCAACACAGCTTCAAAAAAAAAATAACAAAAGATCCAAAAGATTGGAGTTGTGCCTGGGAGGTACAAGCAATTTCTACACTTTGGCTGCTTGTTCAATCCTCAGACAGGGCATTACAGCTACATGCATTTGTGGTGTGGGTAAAGATGACTTTTTGAGAAGTAATGCCTTTTAAAAATAGCTCTCCTTAAAATGTTTTTTTTTTTTCTATAGATTTCACTTCCCTGGGAAAAGCATTTTTATGGAATTTCTCATATCTTGACATTACTGAGGCTGGGAACCCCTCCACAGGAAAGCTTGACTTATTCAATTAGTTTCAATTATCAAAATTAGTAGCAAGATGGTAGAAGTCAACAAGGGGGCCTGGCCTATTGAAATTATGGAGGTAGCTCATAAAGTTTGGCTTTCATTAGAGCACTGGTTTTCATTAATGGTGCTGCTCGATCCATACAATCAGAGGCAGGCAAGGAGGGAAGGTTAGGAAGCACAAAGCAGTCGTCCACCAAAGAATGTCCTAACCCTTTCCCCCTGGTTTCAGACCTGAGCTAGATATTGGACCTAATTACCAGGTACTGAACTATATTGGCCCCAGGGAAGGAAGACACTGTCACCACATAGCAAAAAATGTTGTAATAATGTCCCCAGGCCTCTCATAAAGGGATTTACATCGGTAATGGTACACTTGAAAGAGCAGAATAATACCAAGACATTTCAAGGAGTTTTTGAAAACAGGATATGAATTAATAGCCATTCAATTAGTCCTGTTCTGTGTATGCTTTTAGGTCCTAAGCACCCAGCAAAACTAACTAAGGCCTTTGTTGTACTTCTGCACTTTGGGCTCTACTTCTTCTCTTACCCAACCTTCTTTCCCTTTTAATCCCATAGATATAGATCCCAAGCACCTTCCCAATAAACTTTATGCATGTATATATCCATCTCAGAATCTATTTTGCTCTGAAGTTTTGTGTTTATTCATTAAATACTTGAATCTGTGCAAATATGAAACAGGCAAACAGGCTTTGTGAGAAATGAGGGCTTAATAAAATCAAATATGATTTTTATTTTAATACTTTCCAGTTCATAAAACTAAACAGTAGGAAGAAAAAGTGCTGAACAAGCAGAACTTTAAAATTAACAAATTTTGTAGGCAGTGAGTGACAGCCAAAAGCAAGAGTAGAAAATAAGAACTTGAAATTATACATGACAATACCATAGAATATTAATAATTTATGTGAATGCTAACTCTCTTTCTAAGGAAAATGAACTTTCAATTTATATTAGTTCTTCTTAGTACTATCTGTAAAAGTGAGATTTTAAATAGTTCACTCATCTCTAATAATTATTGGAATATAAAGAATATAATGAATAGCAAGTACCCTAAACTCTTTACTTCCATCTCATGCTCATTCCCTGCTCCCCCATAAACCTGGTGGCAATTGGAAAATAGTCACAATGTGGAAAGTTAACTTGTCATGTGCTCAGAAAAGATTAATGTCTCCATCTGCAAAAGTGAATAAAAGCAACAAGACTCCCAATTGTTCTGGGTATACAAAATGCTGAAATACAGAAAAAACACTGCATGGTGTTCCTTTTTGGACTCAAGATAAAAGATGGGCTGCAGTTGGAAATTAACTTTTGCCAAATTAGGTCTAACTGTTGCCCTATTCCCAACTCAATTGTCAGCATAAAGTCCTCAGTGAAGTTATACTCTAGATAAAAACAATATGCACATAAAACAAATATATATGTTTATAAATATATTTATGCATGTGTATATTATAAACATGTTTATGTTTATAAATATAGTTTACTTGTATATAAACATAAATATATGTAAACATATATGCACATATATATTATTTTTTCAATATTTTGTGAGAACCTATTATGGATCAGTGGCTAAACGTGGTACTGGGAGTAGCAGGAAAAAAATTAAAATGTTAATTTTACTTAAGGACTTACTGACTTTAGGGTTTTGTTTATGAAATTTGGGAATGACAGGGATAAAATTACACAGTTTAGCCCTAAATAGCCTCAGAAGACAAAAAGTCAGTGAAAAATAAATGAATAGAGATGAAACAGGTGATTTTCCTTATGTTAAAATAAGGCTCCTGAGGGAAGACATCAATGAATTTTAGGAAGAGAAGGAACCTTAGAAGTCATTTACTGAAAGCCAGCCATTTTACCAAGAAGGACTAGGTACATAAATAAAAGATGAACTCCAAAAGTTGTACAGATTTATTCATCATTTGTTACCTATGTAAATTTGAGCAAGTCATTTTTCCTTTCTGGGTCTTAGGTTCTTAATCTGCAATTTGACCATAATAATATTGTCTTTCTTATTGGGTTGTCTTCAGTATCAAATAATGAAATATACACTAAAAGATTAAAACAGTGCCCAGCAGATGGTAAGTACTCAACAAGAACAAGTTCTTAATATTAATGCTGTTGGCAAGAGAGCCAGCACCCAGCTGTTATAATTCTCTATCAAAATTCTGTTCAGTACTGTGTTGTATATTTAACCATTTGTTAAGAGGGTAGACCTTATGTTAAGTATTCTCATTATAAAAATAATACTAAAGAGAGCAGAAGGAAAATTTTGGAGGTAATAGATAAGTTTGTTTCATGGATTGTGGTGATGGTATCATGGATGGATACATCACTAGACTCATCAAGTTGTATGCATTAAATATGTACAGTTTTTTGTCATTCATACTTGGACAAAGTAGTTTAAAAAAATAGAATTCTGTTCATCAGGCCACATGGCCCTCAATGCACAAACTGACTCATGTATGCTTAAACTCTAACACTTGCATAACAAACACGTCCCCCAAAATGAGTCAGCAAATAGTGTTTTATTAATGAGAGTGCTCAAACAGGAAAACTATCCCAAAGCAATAACAGAGTCAGAAACAAAAGAATGGAAGGTGGGATCAGAGTCAGGAAAACAATGAGTCTCAAAGTTAATTTCATCTACTATAAACATTTCATCTACTGTGTATATTATACTATGTACAGGACCATCTTACTTCTTAAAAGCATAGACAATCACAGGAATTACTTGGAGATAAAAAAAAAGGAAAGAACAAGCAAATCTCTTTCTGTCCTCTTTGGGAATGATAAGACAACAAGAAGAATTTGAAACCCAACCTCTCAGGGTGAGAAAGTATACCTAATCCTCTCTTGATGAAAATACAAAATTCTTGGCATTTGAAATAGTTGAATGGTACCTCCCCAGAGGATTACCTGAGCAGTAGACTGTGATAGTTGAGAACAGACAATGCAGAGTCATATAGAAACAACTTTAGCACAAGCTTTGTACAGTTCTGTTACATGTAAATGGGGTTAATAATAGTACTACCCTTACAACAAAAGTTTAAAAGATTAAACAAATTAATGTTTTTTTTTGTTTTTTTTTTCAAATGCTAATTTTCTGGTTTTAATGTTGGCATTGAAGTTATGAGGAAGATGTTCTCATTTGTAGGAATTACATAAAATTCAATAGAAAAGAAAAGTAACTCAGATAAGAAATCAAAGGATGGGCGAAAGCACATATGCAAATTTTACAAAGTGGAATAATGGCCTTAATATCAGATAACATTGATTTTAGCACAAACACATTAAATGAGACAGCAAGAGTATATGAGTATAAACAAAGTTGACAATTCACAACAAAAAATTTAACAGAGACAAATATTTCTGCTCCTTGTAAAAGAGCACCAAAACTTTAGGAAACGCAGGATTCGTAGTTGAATTCACCTTCACTCCCTGATGACAGATAGACCAGGAAACTGTGGCTGTGGAGTACATACCTAAGTAACTTATCAAATGCTTTTTCCACATCTGTTGACATGATCATGTGATTTTTGTCTTTCCCTTTGTTTATGCAATGTATTACATTTATTGATTTGTGAATATTGTTCCATCCTTGCGTCCCTGGGATGAATCCCACTTGGTCATGGTGTATGATCTTTTTAATGTACTGCTGGATGCGGTTTGCCAATATTTTGTTGAGGATTTTAGTGTCTATGTTCATCAGCGATATTGGCCTGTAGTTTTATTTCTTTGTTGCATCTTTATCTGGTTTTGGGATTAGGATGATGCTGGCTTCATAAAAAGATCCAAGAAGAGGAAAGACTCACAAATTAATGTTTAATGAAATGTGCATCATACAGTAAGAGACACATATGAAGTACACATTAATAATTCCAAGATCTCTGGTTCAAAACTAGTTAAAAAGAAAGTTGAACCACTTTGTGATTTAAAAATTAAAGTAGGAGTCAGATCTTGTTTCTCAAAATTACAATAGCCCAAACTTGAGCCACGACAGTTTGTGAGGAGTGTGTAAAGGCAGGCTTAGAGAGAGAGTGGGATGCCAGCAGAATTAGCACTAGGGACAGGGAAAGAACAGGGTCAAGAACAGGGAAACATGTGGACAAAGACAGCAAAGATCACGGTACCCAGAAAACTGTGCCCATGCCAAAACTGAGTCTAAGGAGATCAAGTTGTTAAATAAATGGCAAAAAAGTGTTTCTTTAAAAAATATTAAACATCCTAACACTTCAAATAGAGATTGTAATCTATAAATCTGTAACTAATTTGAAATCTTTAGAAAAAGGATTGTACTGGAAATATGCCATTGCTAAAGACATTTCATACAATCTCACAGTTTGGTGAGGTACTCTTGTGGAAGGCAGGGTACCATCATCCTGACCATCTAGAGAAAACAGCAACGGGAAAAGGTGGTGCTTCTGAGTCTGAGCAGGCAGCTCGTCTTAAAGAACACCACACCTTTAACATTTCACCTGAATCAACTGACTCTGGGAAGGAGGAGAAACATGACCTATGCCTGTTCTAAGATAAAGAAATCAAAACAAAAAGACTGAAACCCAAATGTTGCTTGACAAATAACATTATACTATAGTAACAATCATTGAAAAACAATATCATGGTACTCTTGTTGCCTATAAATTCATTTATCATTATCACTCAATAATTATTTGAAAATATATGTTGTTTACACATAAAGCTTTAAATCTAATTTCTCTGGGGATCCCAAAAGGTGAATCAATATTTGTGAAAGAATACAGTGGTCTAAATAAGTGAAAATTAGAGATTTTTGGTAATGAAATGATTCTCTCACAGAAGAATATTTTGTTTAACTCACGTGTTCACTTGTTCATTAAAAATCATCACTTGAATTACTTAGTTATCAAACCATCACCACCATAAGCTCTCATAAAACCAGGGCCTTCCCAAATGTTCAGCATACACATATATTTTAAGTATTTCTTATGACACCGTTAGGAACTGTGACCCATTTAGAAGTATTATATTCAAAGCTCTGTCAGAAAGCTTAGCGGTCTTTAATTACAACACTTGATCTATTGAGTTTAGCTCTCACTAAGTGTTCATTTTTATAGTTAAACACAAAACGGGGGGATCATGGCCAATCCCCAACCCTGAGATGGTGTCCTTGAAGAGGAGCAAAGCTTCTAGAACCCAAGAAGAGTCAGAAAACTTTGCCTGCCTTTAGCTAAAAAGAAACAGACTTATGGGAAGTGAATAAAAAAATGTCTCTTGGTGGCACACCAGCCAACTTCCCCAAGAATCTGCGAGGCTATGGACAAATCTGACTACACACAAGTTTATAGCTGACAGTTAAGAAGTGCTGAGACACACTGGTGTGAAACTGCAGCATTAGGACCTGAAGCAGCAGAAGCAGCTGTGCCAGTCCCCCAGCTCAGCACTTTCCATGTCAGCCTCCTCCAAGGAGGAGCATGAGCCAAGGGCAGGCGCTGGCGAGCCAGGGTGACGGGGCAGATCCGGCACTCATCGGGACGACAAAGGCCACTAGCAAAGAGCATCCACTACTCTAGAGAAACACTCTGCAGATACATGGGGAGACCGAAGACAGTGTTTTTGCAATATAGTATGCCCCATCATATATGAAGACAATAAAAAAAACCTGTCACTTCTAAACCTAAAAGAAAGTGGGGGCTCAACTTAAAAGAAAGATTTTTTTAATCACTCAACCTGAGTAAAAGTCCAGCTAAATCCTGTGTCAGTGTGGGCCACTGGCTTTGTCTTTTTTAGGATGTCAAGTATTTAGAGCAGAAGTCGGCAAACTTTCCCTCTAAAAAGTTAGATAATAAATATTTCAGGGCTTCTGGGCCAAGAGGCACACTTGAGGATTTTCCAAAAATATCCATAGAAAAAGAAAGAAAGCTATCACAAATATTTTATTGATAAAATTCAAACTATTTATAGAAACTGAAATTTAAATCATTATCGTAAAATATTATTTTCTTCAAAAATTTGAAAACTATTTTTATCCCACAGAATGAACAAAAGCTGCTGGATTTGGCACCCTTGCTATAGTTTGTTACCTGCTCACTTAGTGCACAGTCTAGCCCTTGAAAAATTACCCAAAAATGTTACTATTGTTATAATTATTAAATAAGTAATTTTCAAAAGTAATTAATAAACTATTATCATTACACATAGATGCTCCCCAACCAGGATCTCTCTTGACTTGTCAAGTTACAGTTGGGCAGCACATATACTCATTTGAATCACTACTCTGAATCAAACACACAAATACATAAGGAATAATGCTTTCTAGTATAAGTATTTAAAACAACTTCCATCTATTTCTTCCACAATCACTAATCAAACCCAAATATGCATCATGCATTGTATACTGAGAACGAAAGCATCAATAAGACCATGTCCTTTCCTTGGAATTGATTACAGACCAGGAGTTGGGGATTATATAAAAGATACAGGATAAGCAGATGTGACAAAGTGGCAATTGCCCATCTGGAGGTTAAAAATTAAAACAAAAAAACATTATGGATGCATAAGCCAAAAAAGAACTTCTTCTCCCAGACAAGTATGTAAACTTTCAGATGAAAACCTAAAGTTAAGAGCAATTAACCTCTATCAGAACTTTAAATTTGAGCTGGATATTTAAAAGGCAGAATTTCCAAAGCATTTCTTTTAATCCTCAAACCATATTAGAGCAATAAGAGAGTTCAAGCAGAGGATTAGCCTTGGAGATGAGAATAAACCATCTTTCTCTCTTCCAGAGAAAGGAAAGAGGAAAGATAAGCAAAAAATGAGAACTAGTTTTAAAACTAAAAATGGTTACTGGGGTTGAACCCTTCTCAGGAAAGAGTAACAGAGGAAATAAAAATGGTTAGGTCAGACTCCTGTGGTGCAGATGCTAGCCAAGAAATCAAATGTTATTACCAACAGCAATGCATAGGCTAGAGGGTCACAGAGTCATTGAAACCACACGTAGAGAGAGGTAACTATCCATAGCAGAGAGTAGAGTTTGGGGCACTGAGAGTCACAGAAGAGCCTCAGAGAAAAATCAAAGAAAGAAGGGGCTCAAGGTTTGGAGGACTGTTCATGTCAACATGGTTAATCAGGTTGTCCCATCCGTATAGGGTGGCAAGTGAAAGCAAGATGTGGCCAATGAACTGGAATAGGGATCACAACTCAAATGTCTTCTGGTTAGGGAGGTGAAAATAAATGGGCAATTAGAGGAACATAAAATAATAGCAAGCAGGGCCAAGGGCAACTAGAGAGAGGAGGCTCTGACTAAATGAGAAGGGGGAGGGAGAGAGAGGGAGAGAGAGAGATAGAGAGAGACAGACACAGAGAGAGAGAGCTCACTAGTCTACTCAAGAAAACAAAACACCTAGATTTGGTCTTGACTTAAGAGTTATTGATCTATGAACTAGAAACATAGAGGTTATCCAGAGGGTAAGTAGCATATTTATTATAAGACTATGGACTGGAAGGTTGGAAAGACAAAATGCATTCAGGAAAAAAAAAGAGACTTTGTTAGTTATCCAAAATTCGACTTTACCTAGGTATCCTGTATCTTACCTGGCAACTCTAGTTCTGCAGCAAAGCTAAACAGATTTTGCAGATATAATTAAGGTTTCTAATCAGTTGACTTTGAGTTAATTACAGGAATATTGTCTTGGATGAGAGTCACTAAATCAGGCAAGAACTTTAAAGAAAGTGAAGTGTCAGAAATGCTTCTCCTGGCTTTCAGAGAAAAGTAAACAATATTGTCAACTTACTATGGAAGTGGAAACCTCTAGGATCCGAGGACCTCAGTCCTACAACTACAAGGAACTGATATTTGCCAACAACCACATTAACTTGGAGGAGGATTTGATTGCAGCCTCCTGAGATCTGAAGCAGAGGAATTACCTAAGTATAACCCATGCTCCTAACCCACATAAACTGGGAAATCAGAAATGTATATTGTTTTAAGCCACCAAACTTGTTACATGACAATAAAAACTAATATAAAGTGTTATCTCAGAATTTCTTGGTGAATTTAAAAAACAAGAATTCAAAACTGGCTTTTGAATTCAAGTTAACCTGGACATTTTTTAGGTTAACTGGGAACAGTGATGCTATTATTCTCAAAGATAGGGACAGATCTAACCTCAGATCCAAGCTATTTTGCTTGATGAACGCCTCATGCCACAAATCCTACAGGTAGTGTAGAATAATAAGGTAGCAAATACCACCATCTTTTAGCTGTTCCGACCACTGGCCCATCAGCATTTCCACTATTAGCACTGGAAATTCCTCTTCAACCCTGTACCTTCCTCATTTCCTTTAGAGAAGGAAGACTTTAATTTCTAACAAAACTTGACTACGTAAGAAGTAATAGCCACCTCAGGGATTGAACAGCACCACAATGCAGTAAATTCTTAATGAATCCTCAGAACAACTTTGCAAGGCTGGGCTTATTAGTTGCATTCTATTAATGAGGCAACAAGGTTGAGATAGATTAAATGACTTGTTCAAGGTCACACAGATAGTAAATTATGGAGTTTGGATTAGAAACTAGTATGGTGTCTTATCAAAATCTATGCTCTCACTATAATGAAACAAGTCTTTTCATTAAATGGAACTGCCTTTTGACCCAGTGATTCCACTACTGGGAATCCTGAAACACCAATTCAAAAGAACCTGTGCACCTCTATGTTCACAGCAGCACTACTTACAATAGCCAAGTGCTGGAAACAGCCTAATTGCCCATCACTAAATGGGTAGATCAAAAAACTGTGGTACATTTACACAACTACACAGCATTACAAAAAAAAGGAACTCCTACCTTTCAAGACAGCATGAATGGAATTAGAGAGTATTACGCTAAGTGAAATAAGCCAGTCAGTGAAAGACAAATACCATATGATCTCACTTATAAGATAAACCTATTGAACAAAACAAACAAATGAGCAAAATAGAACCAGAAGCATGGAAACAAAGAACAGACTGACAGTGACCAGAGGAGAGGGGAGAGAGGGGTAATGGGAAAAAGGAGGGGAAGGGTCTAGTCACGGAACAGGTATAAAGGACCCATGGACATGGACAACAGGGTGAGGATTGACTGACTGACTGTGGGAGCAGGGTGGGGAGAATTGGGGCAAGAGAGAGCAATGGGGAAAATTGGGACAACTATAAAAGAACAATAAAAAATTAAAATTAAAAAAATAAAAATAATTTTAAAAAAACATATACCCTTCCATCTTAAAAATCTGTCCATGATCCACCCACACCCCATTCAGTAATTTTATAATAGCATCCAACATGAACATTAACCCAGGTAACCAATGGATTTTTACCCATACATTTTTCATTAAGTAGTCTGTGCATTTTCCACAGATGTGTGATATAATGAACCCATGGAAGACCAGATAGTGGCCAAGTTTTATATATATAAAAAAAGTTTTGTGCTGAAGATCTCAGTGCTCATCTAATTCTGTGAAGCTTATACTGCTTGGATATAAAGAGAAAAATATAGAAGCTTTGCAAAGAAAAATTACAGATGGCTTTTGTAGCCAAGGATAACTAGTAACCCATGCCCAGAGCTTCATTATCCTCAGCATATAATGGTTGCATTTATAATTCTATAAAAATGATTCCATTTTAATATCCTATATTTTCTATTTTTAAATTTATAATTCTCTAGGAAAAGAACTGAATAGTGTTTTGTAACATTTGCTCTGGTAAGAAAGAGCTTAAAACGAAGAGAAAACAGGATTTGAGTACGTAAGTCAGTCAGTAAGATTGCATTGCATTTTATCAGATCCTAGTAGCAAGGATGGTACTGATTTTTTTCAGTTAGCCTTTTACTAAATATATTGTATCCCTTAAATAAATATTAACTAGCAAGAGAAACATGTCTAACAGGGTACCAATATCTTAATAATACTTTTTACTCTGCATAGTGTGTTTTATTAGTGGAAAATATAAATTTCTTTCAAAAGTTTGTGTAATGTTTAAAAGACTACAGTAGACTTAAAATAAACAAACATATAGACATATATCATAAATATATTCAAACATGCATATACACATGTATGCATGTTATATGCACAGAAATGTGTGTGGTTAAAAAAAACTTCCAGGATTCTCCCCAAATACTGACTGGTATGATAACCTAGTGCCCTTTTGCTCATCTGATGGTGTTTGGTGATGGTTAAATATATACTTTGCTTAGATTTTTTATTCTTGTTTAATTTAAGACAAAGCAGAAGAAAGTAAGATCCATTGGGTAGAGATTTTTGCCTATTTTATCTGGTATATCACATGTTAGTAATGCCTGAACACAGTAAATATGTGCTGAATGAATAAATAAGTGACCTAAAATTTTATTATTTTCCATTTATGCAAACTGAAAATAGGGAGAAGATATGTTAAGGTGTTAGTGAAACATCTTGCTTCAAAATGGAAAAGCAATTAAGTTTGTGAGCTGTTCTCCTGGATAAAGGTTTAGCCTAATGCATTCTATTTCCGCAGGAAATGTTATGTGGTGGGATGGTAGCAGAATGCATCTTTGTAATCATTTTCAGTATTATTCTGATCATTTTAAATAATAGCAGCATAAGGGTGGATGGATAATTGACATCCTTTTTCATTTTTCTCTTCATTATCCTTTAAATTTTGTTTTAAAATAAGGGTTGCCACTCCATATGAGTTTATTTGCATATAACATATACTTGCAACACCATATTATAAAGTCTTGCCTTTTTCAAATGAGGACAATCACATCATTGCAAACATGTACAACACTAGTTTCTATCTTAATGTAGAAGGCACACTGGTATAATAAGAAACTGTAAGCATATTAACAACTAAAAAGGATTTTAAAAATAAGAAAATATTTATCTTCCCTTGAGGGGCACACTCTCTTTATCTCCAGAAAGATATTGACAAGTCTGTCCTGAACCTTTTATTAGTGGATTGAATATGGTGCTGATACATACATAGGTTGTAGGTTTTACTACACAGTTTGTGTTACTGCAGAAACAATAGCACTGAATTACACCTTTAATCTTAAATTCCTAATATTAAAGCAAAAGTTTCCATAATGCCTTCATTATTCTATGTTGCAAATTATTTTCTTGAACTCTTTCCAAAATGTATGTGTGTTGAATTCATTGGGGCAGAGTAGTTCATTGGTTAGACCACGAGAGACTCATTTTAAAAATCACAAATTTCATCTAGCTCTAATTGGAAAGTTAACCTCATAAAATTGTTTTAATGGTCAATATCCTGCCATTCTGGCTAATTTATCCAAAGGGAACAGTATGGGGCTGATGACTCAGTGGAATGAGTTAGAACTGCTAAGCTGTATGTGGTGGTGGAATCCTGCAAACAATTACTTCATTTCTAGACACCACTTAGATAAATAATGCATAATGTTATAACCCAGCATGAGACTCAATATTGTGACTTAAGAACATCTTTGTTCTTTTCCACAAGACAATTAATATCTGGTTAGGTGCCACAGAGAATGATGAATTGTTTCTTAAAATGTTGTCTGATTTCTTTTCACCTCTTCATTTTGGTGCTTTGTTGGACATAATTTTTTAATGAACTCTTGAGTGCCTAGACAGCAGTACAAGTGCATTCAAGCACCGTGGAAATGGCCTTGAGAACCTAAGGCCAGTGGGACCTTTTCTGCATCACAGAAGCAAATCAGATCTCACAAAGAAAGGAGAAATCAGAAAACCAGCTTTCAGGATTAACACTAACATTCATGGGGAGGTATTTTATTGAGGATATTTCTTGAATATAAGAAAGTTTTCCTTCTCCAGTTGCTAGTAGCTTTCCCATCATTCATGTGCCATTCTTACATATATCCTTGCTATTGCTTAGGCTTCAAGTTCACATATCTGCAAACCCATATAAAAAATGTATTACCTGTCAATCCACAAGCTAGGGTGAAATGTGCAGGCAAAGTTATCTTGTGCTATAAAAAAAAGTACAGTGGCCTGTCCTGATGCTCATTTGGTTAGAGGGTTGTCCTGATATGCCAAGGTTGTGGGTTCAATCCCTGGTCAGGGCACATACAAGACCCAACAAATGAATACATAAATAAGCGGAGTAACAAATCTCTCTCTCTCTCAAATCAATAATAATAATAATAATAATAATAATAATAATAATAATAAAATACATTCACTCCCAATCTTGACAATGTATCATAGACACTTAGCTCAGACCCTCACAAACTTCTTTCCACTGGCAAGACACATTGCACTGTTACTCCCCATTGTCACTCCTCACTTGCTGAGATGAAGACCCTATGAACTCCAGGAAGTTCCATTTGCCTTGACCAGTTAAAAATACAGCACCCAAAATTCCACAGGTCTGATAATCTCAGGATCAGCAGTAATTCTCACAAAATTGATTAATTAAAGGGAGCAGAATACAAATGCTATAAAAAACTTTTTAACAACAGGCTGTTTAAATAAATAAACACAGGGTTAGTCAGAACACATACTTCTGAACAACCAGCTGTAAAACAGAATACACTACATTTCAAATGAACACGAAATCTGACTTCTGCTCTTTGTCTTTCTGCAAAAATGTTAGTCAGGGTAGCTTTATCTCTCTGGGTAACTTCTTAGCATTGTTCCCATTGCCTAAATACTGAAACCAAAAGGCAAACACAGGAAAATAGGAAGCAAGCCATTTCCAGTTCCCCGAAAGGTGACCCATGAGGCACCGTGGGTCACATGGCAATGCCACACGCTTCACAAAACAAGGTGTTGGGTGTGGGGTTGGACTTAGGAGTAAATAAAATCATCGTTTCCTATAGTTTTACTTGCTTCTATTTGCTTTTATCTGTTCAGCTGCTATTACAGAATACCATAGACTGGGCGGCTTATACATAGCAAACATTTATTTCTCACAGTTCTGTAGTCTGGGATGTCCAAGATCAAGAAGCCAGCAGATTCGTATCTGGCAAGGGCCCCCCTTCCTAATTCTTGCTAGGTCCTCACATGGCAGAGGAGGGAAGGGAGCTCTCTGGGATCCTTTTATAAGGACACTAATCCCATTCACAAGGGCTCCATGTTCATGCACTAATCACTTGCAAGAGGTCTGATCTCCAAATGCCATCATGCTGGGGATTAGAATTTCAACATATGGATGAGGGGGCACATCCATCCATTTTACTTTTGAAAAGCAGACAGCAATTAGCAACAAAAGGAAGAAAAGCATTTAAAAACTTGTCCAGAGAGAAAGCAAGAGAAAGAATCCAAGTAGTCAGTGAAACCATAATTTCTTGATTATTTCCACTATTTTATTATTTCAAATCTAAATATTCTATCAGATACAAACTACTGTTCATTCATTTGTATGCTCACTTACTTGTCCTCTCTTTATATTGATTTTGAATGTATTATACAGAGAATGAAAGTAATTCTTCAAAATAAGTTTTTTATAGACATGACTTTCTAGAGAAACAGGTAAATAGGTAACAAAACATGTACACACATGTGTACTATTTTTTTTCCTGAAGAAAACTGGTCTTCTTTCCTGCACCAGGACAGAGAGATGCCAAGACATACACCTATCCATCTACTGAATTGGCAGGTTAATTTCACAATAAATTCTTACTAATAATGGATGTGCTGGTGGAAAGAAAGGGAAGCCTTCGCCTCTTCCATCTACCTTCTTAGAGGTGGAAGAAATAGCTGCTGAATCACTGATGGCATGCAGGGCTTCAAACAATCTTTAAGGAAATAAAATGACTACTTCAGAAATAATGTATTATACAACTTGCTGAATCTTTCCTGTTGGCATAACTTATTACGGTACTTAATGGCTTTCCTGCAGCTGCTGTTTTATTCTATATATGAAGCTGTAATGAAAAGGTTAATCATAGCTCACCGGGGTTTATTATAGTCTGAGGCTATTAATGGTTTGAATGGAGTTGGGGTACTTCAAACCCTCCAGCATATTGAAAGAAACCAGTTATTCACTGTGTCCATGCCCTGCATGGTAATTTCCACTCTGAACATATCTGGATATAAAAGAACATGAGAAAGTCAAGGGTCTCTTTCAGCACCTGTTTATTGCTAGCTGCATAAGCCAAACTTAACATGGTAAAAAGATTTTTTTTAATTGACCTAACAATTTCCGTTTAAGTATTAAGAGTGCCAGCTCTGGACTCAGCACACCTGAATAAGAAACTAAGCTTTGGAGGTTTTTACCTATAGGACCTTGGGCCGATGATCTCACCTCAATATGCCTCAGTTCAGTTTCTTTATCCATAAAATGAGGATAATTGAAGCATTTAATCTCTAGAATTGCTGTGAGCATGCACTATGATAACCCATGGAAGGGATTAGCATGGTGCCTAACTCATAAAAACACTCCATAAATGTCAGCAATTATTATTAGCATTGTTAATTTCATTACTATTGTTACTCTCCCACTAGGATGAAAACAAAAGATAATAAAAGGAATCTTAAAACTAGAATTAAAAAAAAAACTTTAAAAAATAACAGCACATACAAAATTCCATTTATAAATTTGTTTAGTATTAAAATGTATCGACACCCTTATCAAACTCTAGGATTTTTAAGAAAATGCACTGCCCCTTGTCTATAAATTTTACACTGCTGACTCAGCTGTCCTCCAGTCTGAATGAGGCTTCTGTAATGGTGCTGGCTATTCACTGGGCTGTGTACGACATTTACTACGGTAACTAATGCCAGGAGTGACAGTGTATATGATAGGTCACAACAGTTGACTGAAAAACACAATAGTAAACTGCTCCATAAAAAGTGATATTCTCAATTGTAGCTCCTTAAAACACATGTTTTTTATTAGATGAAGCCAGTATACTGCTATTATGTTAATATCATCATAAGGTATCAACTATTATTGGCAAAGCACTCTCAAAGCAAGAGTATTTATCCTTTGGTCGTTTGATTTTTTAATATTATCTATTGCCCATAAGTACAGTTTTACCAAGTAACTAGATCACACATATTTGTCATTTTCTTCAATGCTAGTGAGTCCTGACATTTAATATTGCTCTGTCCTGTGAACCACAAGTCAGGAACTTAACACTCCAGATGAGGGGCTTTGCTGCCAGAGAGATTTGGCCAGAAATAGGCCGATAACATTTCTTAACCAGGACATAATATCTGTTTTTCCCAATGCAAGTCACTACTTGAAAATCCCAAATTTCTTTTCTTTTCTTTTCTAAGAAGGATTCTTTTCATTTGCCATGCCCATTGCTAGGATAAGGTAAGGAGGCTTTGGGAAATGCAAGAAAAAACAGACAAAGGGGTGTACATTTTTACTTTATTTGCAGGGGACACATTGAAGAGAGTGGATCTACTGATTCCCTTGTAGTTAGCACCTTCCGGGGCCAGATGAATGGATATCCCCTTTCTCTTTCTCATTTGCAGATTCAAAGCTTGCCATCTTCTCCACTACCCAACTCAAAATAGGGCTCCCTGAGAGTAAGGCCAGACGGAAGTGAGACTGAGACTGAGAAATAAGGTGAGAAACTTGTTGCAGTGAGGTGGAGGCAGTAGGGTGGTGAGGGAAAGGCAACGAGATTGTTATGACCTGAATCATCTTTCCAAAATTCATACCCTGAAGCCCTAATGCCCAAGACCTCAGAATATAACTACATTTGAAGACAGGATCTTTAAAGAGCTAATAAAGTTTTTGTTTGTTTTCTTTGAATGCATGTAAAGGTTAATTATATTTCCCCCTACTATTTGTCTTCCTTATACCCTCTTTCACTTCCACGCACCCCTCACAATCACTCATCAGCTGATGGACACTTGGGCTATTTTCATATCTTGGTGATTTTAAATAACACTGCCATGATTATAGGGGTGCTTGTATTCTTTCAAGTTAGTATTTTAGGCTTCTTTGGACAAATGACCAGAAGTAAAATAGCTAGGGGATAAGGCAGTTCTATTTTTAATTTTTTAAAGTAACTCCATACTTTCTTCCACAGGGGCTGCACCAGTCTGCATTCCTACCAGCAGTGCAAAAAAGTTCCCCTTTCTGCATATCCTTCCCAGCACTTGTTGGTTGATTTATTGATGATATACATTCTGACAGGTGTGAGGTGATATCTAATTGTGATTTTAATTTGCACTTATCTGATGAGTAGTGACATTGAACATCTTTTCATATGTCTATGAGCCATCTGTCTGTTCTCTTTGGAGAAGTGTCATTTCAGGTTTTTTGCCCATTTTTAAATCAAATTGTTTAAGATGGCAGCAGAGTAGGCAGTGGACGCTATGCTAACCTCCTCCCAGGACCAAACTGGAATTACAACTGAAGTATAGAAAAATCATCCTGAATAACCAACTAAATACTAGCTGGAGAGGAGCCTTATAACCAAGAACTTACAGAAGAAGTCATATTACCACATTGATACTGGTCGGAAGTGCAGAAGCACGAGATGGCTGGCTGGACTCCCACAAGTGGCAGCTCAAGTTCCAGAGAGATATTTCAGCAATAGTGAAGGGGATCCCCCTGGAAGTGTGGGTATAAACCCAAAGCTAAGCTCCGCAGCCTAGAGCACCAGAACTGGGAAAGGAACACCAATAATATCCAGTAATCAAGTTTAAATGAAGTCTTTACAGTGGGCCCTAATCCAATATGACTGTAAATTTGGACATAGACACATGTACACAGAGGGAAGAAAATACATGAAGGAAATATACATGAATAATACATACATGAAGGAAAAAGGAGGAGATGGTCATTTACAAGTCAAGGAGAGAGATTTCAGAAGCAAGCAACCTTGCTCACACCTGGATCTCAGACTTCTAAACCCCAGAACTCTGGGGACAAGAATTTCTGTTTAAGCCACCTAGACTGTGGTACTTTCCTATGGCCGCCCTAGCAAACTAATATACCTGGACTCTTACATGCTTTTGTTTAAGTAACAGTAACATCATTTAATGACAGACATTACCACCCCATTGTTCCGCTTTTAATGCTTGGCACCAGAATTTAACAAATATAGAGCAGTGCTATATTTCAGGCATTGTGGTTAAGTGCAAAGTTAGCGGCAAAGAGGAACATGACATTACCTGTGCTCTCAACATGCCTATATTCTTGTCGGGGGGGCATATGTGTAAAAACATCAACTCCAGTGGAACCCAGTCAGGGCTTTATGAAGAGAGCACGTGGGAGAACCAAAGATGAAGTGACTGCCTGGCATTAATCATTGAGGAAAACCCTGTGACACAGCTGGATAGAGAAACACTCTAGTTAAAGTTTGAGAAGCTAATGACTAAAGCATTTTCTTTCTATATTGCCATATATAAAGATCAATATATAATTATTAAAAGACTAAGGATTTTAAAGCTTTAATATTAGTCAAGCTCAATGCCCCTTGATGAAACAATTATTTAATGTTTAGGATATCTATGACACATTATTTGCACATTTTGTATGGAAATTTTTAACTCACGTGCATTAAGAAGGACTCTTACCAGCCAGTGGAAGACACCTGACTCACACTTGTTTAAGAAATATGAGAACATATTGACTCATGCAGGTTAAAATCCCCAACACATTTACTGCGGACCGAAGGGCATCTGGGAACTCAACTGATGCCCTAAGGTCCATCTCTCCCCCTCTCCCCTGCCCTTCTTTCTCTCTCTGCTTGTTTTCCTCTCTCTCTCCCCCCCCCCTTTCTCCTTCTTTCTCCTCCCCTCCTCTTTCTCCTCCCTCTTCCTATCTCCCCCTCTTTCTCATTCTTTGCTCCCTCTCTTAGCACTATTTTCTTCTCATTTACTTCATTCTCATGCAAACTACTTTAATATGGCTCCTGGAACATCGAGGTTTATATCATAATTAAAACATAATTAAAGACCAGGAGCTTTTTGAACTAAATCAATTGAAAAAATTTTAGTATTTTATCTCTAAATACATGTTATTTCCAGGTTCACCCTGAGCTAAATGCAATGGGTAATAAAATAGAATATACTTATTGGTCAGACCTGGAGCAGTGCCCACCTTAAGAACTGGGGGCATAGATTGGGCAAAAGACTAAACCCTACTTTGACCACATGGACTGTGATAAAAGTATAGCAGTGTTCAAATAAATTGTAAAAGATAATGCACAAACAAAAACAATAGTTTTATGCATCCTAATTCATACAGAATTATTCCTGTTTTATATATACTCATCTTGTCTCTCCTACTTTGACTCTTAAACATTTCTTCATTTGTTCTAAATGAAAAAAAGCAAAGATGCATAATACAGTACTTAATGTGTGCCAAGCTCTGTTTTTTGCACATATTAACTAATTTAATAAGTACAATAAGTGTATAAGTTTCCTTTAATGCCCCCATTTTACAGATAAGGAACATAAGCCAAGCAATGGTTAAATGACTTTTACAAGGTCATGTAGTAACAGGGGGCAGAGCCCAAATTCAAGTACAGCTTGGCTCCTGAGTCCATCACATTATCCACTATTTTTATTACTGCTTCCTGAAGGTGCTGTTCAATTAGCGTGTACTCAATGACTAAATGATGGGAGGAATAACAGATACAACTTCAGCTGCAGACAAGGAATTGGATCCAGAATTCCTGATCACTATTGTAAGATTTGATCATATGACCTTACTGCACTTGAAATAATTTACTTTGATGTCATTCTGATTTAATTTTTAAAAAATTTTCTTGGAGTGTCTTTCATTGCTATGCATGCCATACTTACTTATGAATGAGAAGAGATTTTCTTTTACCCAGTATTCCATTTATTTATTTCATTTCATTTAGCTCAAGATACTCTTCTAAAAACTGCAAGAGTCTGGGGAGTTGTAAATCAGGATGCTAATCCATGAGAATCATTTTATCAAATGCTAACAGCTCTGTCAAAATATTAAAATTATGATTTATTACACTGTTAGAAACATATTTACAAGTGGAAAATTTTTGTTATTCTTTGGTTTCTGCCCACAAAAAAAATAGTATATGTGGGCATGTGTGCATTTTGCTTTCTGTGAAATACAGCCATCTTTTCCACACTAGTTTTCATTGGATAATTTTTCATTTAAAATCAACTTTGGTCTTATCTAAAAATAATTCATTTTAGACTAAACCTAATTAAGGTTAGCCTTGTATCTGTGTAATAATGGATGTTCACTCTATAAACACAAACACACACACAAACACACACACATCCATCCACCTCCACCCCCTGCCACATAGACACTCCATCGATGCTGTTGTCGCACAGCAATCCCTTATTTAATTAGCTCAGGGGTATCAAAAGCTTAGAAGAGAGCACCTGAGGTTCTCATGAGTTAAGAACAGAACACAGCCCTGAAATATCCATCCAGATACTAGGAAGAAGTTATGGCTATAAAGAAAAACAATTCAAAGTTTCCATTTTAATCAGGAGGACCCCCCCCCCACATAGTAAGACCAAACTCAGAGCTCCCTAAAGCTACCTATGCTCTCTAGAAGCCCAATAGCAGAAAAGTTGGTCTTTCAGTGTGTGCAACAGGTGACAGATGCCCCAAGTTCTGTTCAATAGTTTCAGCACACAATTAAAGAACTCTTGGCCATAGATTGCTTCCTTTATTTCTATTTTTAGCAAATATACTAATTCACCAGAAAACAACCAATGCATAACAAAAAAAAAATGAATGGTCATAGATGCATTTTAAAAGTTATCATAAGTGATTTTATAAGAATAAGTGGAATATTTTTAATTGGCTAAAAGTTTTTAGGAGATACCCAAACTCAGTGAATCTTACTAAACTGCAATAATGACAATGGCAACAATACAAATATAGAACAGAAAATCCATGAGGAATGCTCTGTTTGAAATTATAGCAAGAAATATAATTTGTAGTGAGAGCATATCTTAAGAGGAAAGAAAACAAAATTATAAGTTAATAAAACTAAAATACAGTCAGACTTCAGTAGTAGTAATAGTATTATGGATATTCAATTGATTTTTAATTAATTTTTATAAACAATATATGTATATGTATATTTATTAGATATGTTTCATATTTCATATATTTAAAAATCATTAGAACTAGTGCTTTTGAAATTCAAGTGCAAAAGGAAATTATAGGAGATTAACCCTATAGCACAGTGAAAACAATTAAACAATCTCACACAAAAAATTTCAACATTGTTTAATCATTTTAAAAACCATCCATAGGCCTGGCTGCTGTGGCTCAGTGGATTGAGTGCCAGCCTGAGTACCAAAAGGTCACCAGTTGATTCCCTGTCAGGGCACATGCCTGGGTTGCGGGCTGTGTCCCTGGTTGAGGTTGTGCGAGAGGCAACCCATCAATACATCTCTCGTACATCGATAT